>QXVZ01032277.1:16414-34313 GCA_008931825.1 Phallusia fumigata
AAAGATTTGCATGTTGCACTTGCTGTTTTGCATGTCACGTATTGCGTTGACTATTCGGTTGCCAGCATCTACAAAAGTGTCCACATCAAAATATTAACGCCTTATCCAAGAGCAAACGTTTAGCTACTAAAGTAGGCCTAGTCTTATTAACAATCTCAAACGTATTTGCCATGTTTGTATGCATGGGAAATCCTTCTCATAATATTAAGCTTTATTACTCGAACTCGAATGCTGCTGTGTAGTTTTGTTGCAGATGTCTGTCCAACACCTTTCCGGATTATCAACGAGTTTGAAATACCTGCAGCAGCAAAAGCAATAGAGGAATCTGGAACATGAACGTGTTTCGAAGCAACACACACTAAATGTAAGCACTTATCCTGTATTTGCTTGACGACATATTATTACCATTTTTAACCGGATTACATTATCATAGTTATCATACTGCCATATTGTTTCGGCTTTAGCGTTGGCCATCCTAACATATGATGCAAATTTAGCTACGTGAAATGCTACTGCTTTGTTTTGCAGAAAAAAGCGGCAGTGGAGTATCCTGTCTTTGCAAGTTGACATATTTGAAGGTGAGATATTTGTCTGGTTGAAGTCCTTCTGAATTGAAGTTTGATGATTTTCAAATGCTGTGAGACCATCCGCTGACGGCTCGACCGCCGCACGGACATTTAAACTGGAGAAACGTAAAAATAGATACATAAAACAGGCAAGGAAATCTATCCTAATGATTAGCTGGTTTTACATTATGTTGGATTTTAGATGTGCAGACAGTATAACGTGCACTTACCCTGCCTTCGCATTTAGACCTTCAACTAGATTTAAATATGACCCTGAGTAAATTCTTTGCACCGCAGTTTTTTTAGGAGAAGGAATGGAAAGAGTTCTTGTCTACGAAGATGGAAAGAAAGTTGGCTTTAGACTGAAAAGATAAGTAACCGGATTTTCGTTTTTGTCTCTGCCTAATTATTGTCAGACATGAACTGTGTTTCTGGGTGGGGAGAAAGGGGCTTTTGCAAACTTGGCTGGAACGCAACGTCTACGTCGACTGGAATGGAAAGCATTGGATCAGAGTTTTATCGCCATGCGACGGCAGTACAACATGCATTTATCTTTTCTTCGCATGCTGCGTTTTAAACTAAGTTACATGTTGTTTTCATGTTCAGTAGTGCTTCTGCTTTGCTCCTCAGGAAAAGAAATGAAAGCAGAGTCCTCATGTATTATATGCGACCAAGATGGATCGCACTGTGGCTTCAGACGCGGGTATAATGTCAAGTTTGGCAACTCACAAGCGGATAATATACAGGTAATTTATTTTTGCAAACGAACTTTTTCGGCGTCGATAGAAAAGTAAACTTGGGTGCACACTAGTTTGCTTTTAAATCGATGCCGCAAGGCAATTTTCTGTTTCGAAAGTTTGAAAGCACGGTACTGCTGTTAGTTCTTTCAGGTGTGGCTTCTGTTCACTACATCCGCCAAACTATGAGTTTTACCAGGAGAAAAGTTGTCCTTACGAAGAGAGCTTGGATGAAGTTGAAAGTTGATAATTCCAGTAGCACGGTATTCAACTGGTAAGTCGAATATTGGAGGGAAGTATAACGTGTACCTCTTCTGTCTTCCCATGTTGCATACTTAATGTTGTGAAATATTACATGTCGCGTTGAATTTTTAGTGGTGCATCTGTATTGTTTCGCAGAATGAATCGGAAGTAGAGTCCTCGTGTATTCAAGTGAACGAAGATGGTAAGCGCTTCAGGTTAATTTAGGTTACCAGCTTTTTGTTGTTCAAACTTCGATTGTCTTCCGTTTATGCTTTTACGTCAACGTACGTCATCATGCATTGGTTCATTTTACGTCGAGCATGAGGAAGCGTATATGCGTCCTGTCTCACGAAAGATGTAAATGCCAGTGGCTTACACTGGTTTAAGTTAAGTAACTGGTTTTCGTTGACGAATTTAGATGGAACTTTCCCAGTTGGTAGATATAATGATGGAGTTCTGCCATCCATTTGGTAACTCCAGTGGTTGCCCCGTTGGCCCCAAAATAGTAGAAGTGTTTTTAAACGATTTGCATGCTTGCAAACACCACAAACGAAACGTTTCTGTGATGATAGAGTTACACAAGTAAAACTGAAATTAGCTTAGATGGAATATGAACCACTTGTCCGAGTTAAGTTAAAGAACTTTAGTGGGTGGTGGTTCAAGTCGCGGCTGTCACTCGCTAAGTAAACATGAGACTCTTGTGGCTCCCTCTAGTGGATAACCTTTTAAACCATCTCCGACTGGCATATTATTTTAGTAGTTTTAGGTTGGGCCATTGTGGTGTGTCGATTGCTGCAACTCTATAGCCCCAGCGGTTACCCCACTGACCCTCTAAAATGTGTCAAATTACTAAACAATGACGGGACTGGGTGAAAACTGTTTACCATGCTTACCACGTATACATCGAAATATGTACAACAAATTGGTACAAATACGACGAATTTTGAACTTGTTGATTTTGCTGCAGATGTTTGACATTAATTCACAACAGCGGAAGCGTGATAGAAAACGTGCAACAGGAACTAACTGCTCGATGTAAGTGAACATACAAATTATATAGGCGGGTGTTTAGTCGAGTTAGACAGAATACAACGGAAAACAAATTTTTAAAGCCAAATCAGTATTGTGTTACGTTGGTAACAAAAATCTAAACGTGAAGTTTGTTAGTCGCAAGAAGCAATTGGACAGGAAAATAAAATTTTTTTGGCGTTTTGGTGAATCTAAATTGGGTGAACACTTTCCTGGTGCTGTTCCGAATATGAGCATGGGTTGTTCGTAAAGATTTGCATGTTGCACTTGCTGTTTTGCATGTCACGTATTGCGTTGACTATTCGGTTGCCAGCATCTACAAAAGTGTCCACATCAAAATATTAACGCCTTATCCAAGAGCAAACGTTTAGCTACTAAAGTAGGCCTAGTCTTATTAACAATCTCAAACGTATTTGCCATGTTCGTATGCATGGGAAATCCTACTCATAATATTAAACTTAATTACTCGAACTCGAATGCTGCTTTATAGTTTTGTTGCAGATGTCTGTCCAACACCTTTCCGGATTATCAACGAGTTTGAAATACCTGCAGCAACAAAAGCAATAGAGGAATCTGGAACATAAATGTTATTCGAAGTAACACACACTAAATGTAAGCACTTTTCCTGTATATGCTTGACGACATATTATTACCATTTTTAACCGGATTACATTATCATAGTTATCATACTGCCATATTGTTTCGGCTTTACCGTTGGCCATCCTAACATATGATGCAAATTTAGCTACGTGAAATGCTACTGCTTTGTTTTGCAGAAAAAAGCGGCAGTGGAGTATCTTGTCTTTGCAAGTTGATATACTTGAAGGTGAGATATTTGTCTGGTTGAAGTCCTTCTGAATTGAAGTTTGATGATTTTCAAATGCTGTGAGACCATCTGCTGACTGCTCGACCGCCGCACGGACATTTAAAATGGAGAAACGTGAAAAAAATTTATACATAAAACAGGCAAAGAAATCTATCCTAATGATTAGCTGGTGCTATATTATGTTAGATTTTAGATTCAACATGTGAGGACAGTATAACGTGCACTTATCCTGTCTTCGCATGTTGACATATTTAGACCTTCAACTAGATTTCATATGACCCTGAATAAATTCTTTGTAATACAGTTTTTGTTTAGCAGAAGGAATGGAACGATTTCTTGTGTACGAAGATGGAAAGGATAGTGGCTTCAAACTGACTTAAGTTGAGTAACTGGATTTTCGTTTTTGTCTCTGCCTAATTATTGTCAGACATATACTAATTGCGTTAATTTGGTTTCAGTGAACTGTTGTGTTTCTGGGTGGGAAGAAAGGGGCGTTTGTGAACTTTGCTGGAACGCAACCTCTACGTCGACTGGAATGGGAAGCGTTGGATCAGAGTTGGTCTGAGAAGAAAATTCGTTTACGAATGATCTGAAATACAGGAAAACGATTGTTCATGTCGATGTAGGGATGAAGTTGGGTTTGTTGTGAGGTAAGAAACATAAAAAAATTACCAACGGTTATGTTTCGTGCGTAATACTACGCTTTCGATGCCAAAGGCAAAGAACAAAATAATCGATAGTTAAAACATCACTTTTGTACTTCAAACAGAAAAAAACATTAAAATTTTATCTAAACGAGTCATATAAAAGCAAAACAATAAAACACTGATTGCGACCTGAAGATTTTTTTGTTTCAAACACATGTTTCAGCAATGCTAAAAAAAACTTCCTCTGGCTTCCGGCAAGAACTGTGGTGTCAGAAGTGGCAATCAAATTACGTCACGCCAATTCGAAGGAGCACACCTGTGACGTTTTAAAAGCAAGCGTCTTTTAAGGTGCATTAAGCCATACCAAACAACCAACGTATAAAAATTAACAGCATTGTATAAAATTAAATGTAATTTTGTAAAAACTTCCCTAATTTCAAACTTACAAATACGGACCTGTAACAAAATACAAATCGTAGTAAATAAACTGTTTGTTTCAGGTAATATGTGGCTTCCGAGTAATGTCTCCAGACTACCCACCGATGGCTCGAACCGTCTCTGAAACGTAATCCAATGTTTTTCGTAAAACAGGCGGTAAATCTAACCAAAGATCAACTGTTATAATTAAAAGTAAACTAGTGTGCGCATTGGCTTACTTCTGTACCTATACCGAAAGTAAATTTTTCGCAAGTAAAACTTGTCGAATGCATCTTGATGCGTTTACATTAACATATCTGGCAATGTGGTATTTCGGGACATTAACATATTTGCTTTTGTTATGTAGGTAACACATATAGTATTAATGTTGAAACGTACCATCACCGCACATTTGTAGAGAAACATCGTACATACGGAGAAGGCTTCGGTGAAATTCTTCAAGTACAACATGGAACAGAAAACAGGCGAGTATAAAATTTGTTTAAATAACTGTAAATTCAATTATATTGAAGTCTGTTTGTGAAGACAGTATAACGTGCACTTATCCTGTCTTCGCATGTCGACATATTTAACTCGTGTTGTAAACTTGGTTACATATCGCATATTGAAAAATGTTGTAAACTGACGTTGCATAGCGCGTAGAATTTCCACTACTGCTTCTGATTTGTTTCGCAGAAGAGTTCTCCTGTATTCGGGTGCGGGAGAACAAGATGGAAAGAAGTTGAAATTGCTCGACTTTCATTGACGTCCCGGTGTAATGACTCACAAACAAAAACCGTTGGTGGGTGCAACGTTTTTTTTACAATCAATTGATGTTTCGACTTTTGTGTCAGTAAATACATGCAAAAATTACTTACTACCTACCACATAAAGGTAAAGCAGGATTGCGGTTAAAAACGTCGCGTTTTTCTGATATTGGTGACGCCCAGCATCAAACGTACAAAATATTAGAATAAATATAATTTGGTAAACCCTGTTGCTGCGACGAATAACGAGCCCGGTGTTGATTTTTGCATGATAACTGGCATGTTGCACCTGCTATTTTTCTTGTCACGTGTGTTGTGTACACATAAAATTAAAACTGTTAAAATCAAAAAAGGCTTGGAATGTTAAGTAAAAAAAACGGTGAACCAGCAAACTAAGTGTGAAGCAAAACTTTCATAGTCAATACTAACATTGATGTTAACACATTTACTGCATTGGGATCCGCGATTAAACTTGAATGCTGTTGTTAGTGTTGTTGCAGATTTGTTTCCTAAAGAGTGGTCTGGAATACTAAACGGATTGGAAAAGCTGTAATAACAGAAGCGATGGAGGAATCTGGTTGTTGATATGCACGATCGTGATTAGATGCATCTCATGACAAATGTAAGTAAATGTGCTTCCTTCATTTTTTCCTATCTAACGTCGGTTTGTTCCACCCTTTAGTCAAGAAAGTCGTTTAAATTTCTTGCGCTGTAACTTTTGACCCCAGTTGACCCATGGGTTCACTTACAGGCCCTAAAAACGTAACATTTTAAAACAGCAATATTTATCGAAGTAAGTCACCTTGACGTTTCCCTTTTTAGAGTTGGTACAATGCCAAGGATGTAACAGTATTTTTGACTTTTGATTGGATTTACTCATTTTTATGACCTATTTTAACCGAAATATTTATTTTTCTGTTAACATGTCCTTTAATTCAGATATAATAATCGAAATGCACAATGGTAGTTTCAAATTTCAGCCCCATATCAACGTGTTTAAAACCCGGACTGTTCAGCAGGCAGTTGTTTCAGATACACTGGCGTTTATTCGGGGCGGCCATGCGGGCGTTTCGCTGACTAAATCAAGCTGTAAATGTGCAGTGGTGGCTTTAAATACGGATGACTTTAAATGTCATCCCCCGCAGCTTGTCCATGCACATGAAATGTTTGGCGGTTTTCGATGAAACTTTCACAGCAGGAACAGATGATAATGTAGTTCTGTTTCGTTTGACCCCATAACCCCAACGAGTTAAAGTTTTTTTAACGTTTTGCATGCTTACAAACACCACAAACGGAAAGTTTCTGCGATGATAGAGTTACGTAAGTGATCGAAGTGAAAGCTTGTTTAAAAAATGAACCGATGGTCCCAGTTGAATTGTACTTTAGTGTGTCGTAGTTGAATTCGGGGTTGTCACTAAGTGATCACTGGTTTGGGGTTTTCTTGTGGCTCCCTCTAGTAGGTGCTCTTTCAAACAATCTCTGTTGGGAAGAATCTTCATAATTTACCTTATAGCCTCAGCGGTTAACGAACTAGCCTCCTAAAATATGTCAAATTACAAAACGCTGTTAAATTACTAAAATTGAACAATGTGTCTAACATGGCATTGTGGAGTATTGATTTGGTTTGACACCACCAGCCCCCTACGACGGACTCAGCCAAGCGTTTTATACCACTGCTATACGTAGGTTATGAAACATACCTAATTTCTGTAAAAATCAAGTTGTGATTGGGCAATGGTAGCCGAAATGCCATTGCTACATCACGCTGCAAAAACGATGCGTTAAAATTGCTCAGGAAAACACTTAGGAATTCAGGATACACAGAAGTCTTGTGATTTCGCAAGCGCAAATCCAATTACGCCACGTCAGGCCAACTCGAACTCCATGTTTTTGGGCGCTTTGCCCCTCGCAGCTAATCAGACTTCTTCTAACGCAACTAGGGTGTTTGCTTCTGAACTGCTATCGAAATGTAATTTGTAGCATCGTAAGATTAGTGAATTATTTTTTTTATTTTCAGGATCCTCGAGTGGCTTTTCCGTATAACAGGCAAGTAAGTCGTAAAATTAATGGAAATATGTAACTGGTATATTTAGAAGTAAACTAGGGTGCACACTGGTTTGCTTCTGAACATATACCGAATTTTAATTTGTTGTTTGTAAGTTTGAACAACTTGTCAAGTGCACAGTACTGCTGTTGGATCATTTCGCTTTCAGGTATTTGCATGGCATCTGTTAACTGCAACAACATGCTGCTCGACCACCGCCGGAACATTTAAACTGGAACATTGTCCATGCAGACCTTGGGGAAATTCTTGAAATGCAACATCAGACATATGCACAAAACAGGCATGTGAAAGTTGATCTTATGATTAGCACGTTCACTAATAAGTTAACGTCAGTATATCGTGCGCTTATCCTGTCTTTATGAATGTGTTGCGTACTAGTTACACACTGCGTTGAATTCCTATTGCTGTTTTTCTTTATTACGCTGAAAATGAAACGGCAGCCGTGGCCTCGTGTATTCAAGTACGCTATAACAACATTTCCGTTGGTTAAACTTATCGAATGCCTCCTGATTATACTTTTACAACCCACGTAGCAATGTGGTTTTACGCGATATCAACATTTTAGTTTTTACTATACAGATCACAGATATCGTATAAATAAAACGTTCCGCCACCAGGACATTTGAACTGGGGAAATATTATACGTCCTTGAAATGCAACATGGAACAAAACAGGCGAGTATAAGATGATTTTTCAACCAGCTGCAAAGTTATTTTATGCCTTTGCATTTCGATGTATTGAAACATGTTGTAAACTAGGTTCCGTACCGCACAGAATTTTAGTACTGCTGCTGCTTTGTTTCGCAAAAGAGTTTCCGTGTATTTGGGTACCAGAGAACAATATAGAAAGAAATAGATACAGCCCCGTCAAACATACAGCCCCGTTAGGTGCCACGTTTTTTTACAATCAATTGCTGTTGTGTGCAATGACACGTGCAATGACTTTAAGAAAAATTCAAGACATAACGTTAAAGCTTGTTTGTTGTGTTGCAGATTTTTGATCGACTCAACCGCTTCTCATTCCAAAATGTGTAAAAACTCCGATTGGACCCAGTGTTTCTGAAGGATCTAAATGCTATGTGTAAGTATATAATACACTCACTAGGAGTAGAACAGAATACAATAGAAATTGCTGAAGGCAAAGAAGTGTTGTGCAAGCTATGAAAACGTCACGCTTTGTAAAGTTGCAATAGGTCATACAAAGAACTAAACGACTGTACATTATTATCAATATAAAATTAAATACAATTTTGTGGACACTGTTGCTGCAACGAATAGCAATCCCGGTGTTGATTTGTGCATGATGTTTTGTATGTTGCACCTGCTATTTTGCTTGTCACGTGTGTTCCGTTGAACATTCGTTTGTCAGCATCGGTAGAAGTGTCCACATCAAAATATTAACGAATTCCCCCACGCAAAAAAAATTAAATGTCTTGCAGCATGTTAAGATAAAACCAACTGTTAAATGGAAGATAAACTAGCGCCAGCAATACTACCATATTGATCTTGAATGCAAATACCGCATTGGAATGGGCGAGGAACCTTACACTTTATATTTTGTTAGGCTTGTACATTAAACTTGAATACTGTTGTTAGTTTTGTTGCAGTTTTGACTCTAAAAGACGGATCCAAAGCACTAACAAAACCAATGAAGGAATCTGGTTAATATGCGTGATCATAAACAGAACAATCACATGCCAAATGTAAGTAAATAACCGCCTAGGTATAAACATGTGCTTTTATAACTTTTGTTATAGGTTCCCCTTCGAAATGTCTGTTTTTTGTTCTTTGTTTTTTTCTATTCTTTTTTCTGTCTAACGCCGCTTTGTTACCACCGTTTGATCAAAAAGTCGAATTTCTTTAAATTTGCATGTATGATAGATGGGTACAAAATGAGACCTTCGTTGTTTACGAAATGTTACGTCTCCGATTTCGGTATAAACCCGTTAGGGGGTCGTTTAGAAGGTCAGCTAGATTAAAGCGCTTTGAAACCGGTATCATGTAGAAAATCGCAGTAATGTCTTCGATTCTGGCTCAAACGCTTATGGTTGTTTAGACAAAGGTCAAAGCCGAAACTGGTATATTGCGTGGAAAAATGCCGAAAACTGAAATTTTCTTCCGTTTTTTACCTTCCAAAAGCAACATCTTGGTGTTATTTTAACGAAATAACTCTTTCATTTTTTAAATGTGTAAAAACAACAAAATCGGCGAACCTAGAGCCTAGGTGTGTTTTCTTAAATCGGGTTATAAATTGAAGTTCTTACATATCTAACTGTTAATTAAACGTGGACACAAGGTCCACACTCCGCTGCAACGGCGTTTTATAAACTGTACTTCACGACCTAAAGATTTTTGTTTCAACCACGTGCAGTCTTAACAGTGCAAACGACTTCCTCCAGTTCCGACAAGCACTGTGGTGTTACAAGCGCATAATCAAATCTCACCACGTCACGCCAATTCGACCACCAAGTTTTTAGGCGCTTTGCCCCTCGCAGCTAATTATCGGTGACGTTTCAAATGCAAGCGATTTGATTGGCCTGGTCGTGAAAAAAGAAAAAATGAAACTACGTGGCTTTGGAGCGTGCGTTGTCATTCTTCATTTGTAACTCGTGTCGAAGGTAGCGTTGTAAAAGGGGGGCGAACAATAGACGACTCACAAGCGGAAACTAGGATACTTTCATTGTTAATGTTGTTGAATCTTTTTGTTTTAGGTCCTCGTGCGGCCAGATTATCCACTGGTACCACCGCCTTGGTATTTTAGCTGTTGAAACGCTGTATGAAACTTCACGTTTAACAGGCAAGTAAATCATTAATTCTCCGAAATCCATCAACTGGCAAAATAATAAGTAAACTGGGGTAGTTACTGGTTTGCTTGAAATGTAATTTTTTTTGTTTTATGAGTTTGGACAACTTAATTATCAAATGCACAGTGCTGCTATTGGATCATTTTGCTTTCAGGTACCTGCACGGGATCTGCTCCCGGCATACACTTGCTGCTCGACCGCCACCGGGACATTTGAACCAAAACATTGTCCATATGGAAGATGACCCTGGTGAAATTTCTTGAATTGCAACGTAAAGCATAACAGGAAAGTGAAAGTTGCTTTTAAAGCTAGCCTTTAATTGAACAAGTCTAAAGCATGGGAAGACAGTATAAAGTACACTTATCCCGTCTTCCCAATTGGGATGTTTAAATGTGCTGTGGACTAGGTTATATCGCTTCCAATGCCAGGTACTGTGTCTTTGTTTTGCAGAAACTGAAACGGAAGCCCGGACCTCGTATTCAAGTAATACAGACCGAGATTGAAAGCACTGTGTCTTCCGTTTAAGTTAGTTTACCACATTTTGTCAGGTAAACTTATTCAAGGCTGTTGATGCGTTGAATGTGTCATTACGCAAAATGAACGTTTTTGCTTTTGCTATATAGGCCACACATATCTTGTTACTGTTTAAAACATATGGAGAAACATCGTACATACGGAGTGCCTGCAGTGAAATTCCAGAGTGCAACTTGGGACATAAACAGGCGAGTAGAAGATTATTCAAATAAGTGAATTCAATTATTGTCGAGCATGGGAAGGCGGTATAACGTGCACTCATCCTGTCTTCGCATGTGACATATTCGACAAGTTGTGAACCAATATACATAAAGCAAAGAATTCCCTGTACTGCCATTCCTTTGTTTTGCAGAAGAGTCCACTTGTATTCTGCGGTGTTGATTTTTGCATGATTTGCATGTTGCACCTGTCATTTTATTTGTCACGTGTGTTCCACCATTCATTCGGTTGTCAGCATCTGTGAAAGTGTTCACATCAAAACATCAAAGTAGTAACGAACTGAACCAAACAAGGCTTGAAATGTGAAGATGAAATAAAACTGTGCGNTGCCATTCCTTTGTTTTGCAGAAGAGTCCACTTGTATTCTGCGGTGTTGATTTTTGCATGATTTGCATGTTGCACCTGTCATTTTATTTGTCACGTGTGTTCCACCATTCATTCGGTTGTCAGCATCTGTGAAAGTGTTCACATCAAAACATCAAAGTAGTAACGAACTGAACCAAACAAGGCTTGAAATGTGAAGATGAAATAAAACTGTGCGGTCAGCAAACTAGAAAACTAGCATTTTAAATAAAATATTAATCTTCAATGTATTTACTGCATTGGAATCCGTGCGGAACCTTACTATATTTCGTTGCTGTTGTTAGTTTTGTTGCAGATATGATTCTTAAAGACGGTCCTGGAATATCAAACGAATAGGAAAAGCTGCACTTACAAAAACAATGGAGGAATATGGTTGATATTCATCATCGTGATCAGACATGCCAAATGTAAGTAAACAATGCATGTTCATGTGCGTCTGTAGTTTTTATTCTTTTTCGTCTTTTCTATTTTGTTTGTTTTCACTGTTTAATTAAGCAAGTCGTTCAACATTTTCCTATCACACATGATAGATGATGCGAAGTATTTGAAAGTAGTATTTGACCGCAACTTGTCCATACATAGAAAATGTTTTGGGTGACACTTTCACAGCTGAAAAATATGATCATGGCGTTTTGTCATCTGCTTCGTTTCACCCTATAGCCCCAAATAAAAACAGTTCTTGAGCGTTTTGCATGCTTGCGATCACCACTGACGAAAAGCTTCTGCGATAACAGGGTTACAAAACCGAAAATGGTGGAGGTCAATAGAATGTTAACCACTTGTCTTAGTTAAACTGAACTTCAGTGGGTGGTTCAAGTCAATGTCTGTCACTAACTTAGAAAACGCGAGGTCCTAGTGGTTGGCTTGTGGCTCCCTCAAGTGGTTAAACTGAAACAATCTCCAGATTGGGGTAAATATTTTAGGTTTGGTCATTGTGGTGTAACGAACGCTGCATTTTAACCTATAGCTCCGGTTACCCAGCTAGTCTTCTAAAATTTGTCAAATTACTAAACAATTATCATGTAATATGTGGGCAGTGTGTGTAAAATGTTATTGCTGTGTATTGCTTTATTTATTTTACCCCATAATCCCAACAGTTAACCCACCAACACCCTACAGTATGTCAAATTACCAAATAACGTCAGAATTTGAAATTTGGGCATTTTGTGTTACATGCCTTTGTGGTGTAGTGATATTTTTATTATTAGTCCAACAACAACCCAACGCACAGAAAGTGATTAACATATTTTTCGACAGACGCAGCCCAGCGTTTTAGATTATTCCACTACGAAACAGACTTTTTCTCGTGCTCCTTGGCAGTCACTTAGTTCGTGAAAATCCAGTTCTGCTCCTATTTGCAACAGTTTTCTACAGTAAATTTGTCTATAGCCTGTATTTGGTCTGTCCAAGGGCGAAGCGTTGTTGATTTAAAACCGCGTTGAAAAAGTCCGTTGTAGAGTTTGTAGTCTGGTTTGCTGCAGCTTGGCTAAAAGTTATGTGTCAGTTGGTTGTTTTGACACATAAGATTGTGTTAAAATTGATTAAGTTGAATTCAAAAAGGTATTCTTCACTTTTGGTTAAATTTTTCGCCTGATTATCAACACTACTATTTAACAATATAGTAGAGTGGGGGCTCATATGTTTGTGCAGAAACAATTTTGTTGTAAAATGTCAAGGGAATTAGTGACCCTCTGCGTGTATGCATTGCGTGTATTGAATGTATATTCAATGTAATCCATTGATATGAGTGGAAAATGTCATTTGAGGTGCCGTAATGTATGTGCAATAGCAATATGGAGAACGCCCCCTATAGTTTGTGTTCTCATTTAGGCCAGTATACTATTCATTTTGTTCTGCCTTAAAAAGGTTTGACGGGTTTTTATGCATTGTTTTATAGGAAATGATTTAGGACTACAAAGAAGGAAGTTCAAATTGAGTAACAGGGGTGGTTTAGAGTGCACGCGTAACCGCCCCTGATTTTTAATGCAATATTTTCTCCATAAAACGTTGGTAACTTTGATGCCTAATTATATACAGCAATCGCATTTTTTACGTTGATATTTCTCCTTTCTTCTGCCAGAACTCAGACCAGCATCGCTTCCCGATGACCATTATTGCATGTAGAACTGCTCGGATCGGACGTCGTATTTCCAAACAGGTAATTAACTATGGTCAAGCTCATTACCGGTTTCATTTATCCAGCTAAATTTCGAAATGCGTACGTTGGGCATGAATTTTTGATTCAAAATTCGATTGCACAGGGCTAACCAGGGTGCACACTGTTTAGCCTTCACGACATGTTTTTGCGCTTTGCTTTATAAGTATACGATCAATTTGCATTTTTCTGTCTCGGATATTGTTGTTTCAGGCACATTGATTTTGCCGCTGTCAAAAAAAACAGGATTTTCGTCTTTGGTTGCTGGGATGCCAGTCTTTAAAAACGGAATGCTCAAGGTAATTGTCTTTGTTTTTCTTTCATTTCTTTAGCGTCTCGCTGAATAAAATCAAGCCGTAAATCCGCAGTAGCAACATCGGTTCGTTTGCTATATCGCGATGAGGAGTACAGCGCGTCACAGCAACTTTGTTTATTCTTTATTATTGGTCTTACTCCGTTGCTCTAAGGTCATTACTATACTGTTGTATGTATCTGGTTGTATAAGAACAACACCTTTCCGAAATGTGGAAAAAATATTTGATTATGACTAATGTTTCAAAAGGATCTCAATGCTAGATGTAGAAGTACTAAACGCATATACATTAAGAAATATCATTTTGTAAACACTTTACTGTTGCTGCGACGAATAACCAGCCCGGTGTTGATTTTTTCATGATGCTTTGTATGTTTCACCTGTTATTTTGTTTGTCACGTTTGTTCCGATGAACATGCGCTTGTCAGCATCGGTAGATGAACCAAAAAAGGCTTGAAATGTGAGGATAAAATAAAACTGTCGTTCAGCAAACTAGAGAACTAGCAGAATCAATAACATATTAATCTTTAATGCATTTAATGTATTGGAATGCGTGCGGAACCTTACACCTTATATTTCGTTAGGCTTGTACATTAAACTTAAATGTAATTTTTTGCAGATTTCTTTCTTCAAAACTGGTCGGAACATGAAACTGATCGGAAAAGCTGCACATACAAAAGCAATGGAGCAATGTGTTTGATATACATCGTAGTGATCAGATGCAACATATGCCAAATGTAAGTAAACAGGCATGTTCGTGTGCTTTTGTAATTTTTATTCTTTTTCGTTTATACTATTCTGTTTGTTTCCACCGTTTGGTTGAGCAAGTCGTTCAACTTTCTTTTAATTTGCACATATGATAGATGGGTATTAGATGCAAAGTATTTGAAATATTCGTTGGATTTTTGGTTGGATTCGCCCATTCACCTTTTTAACCCCAAATATGTATTTTCCTATTTACATGCCCTTTAAATGTATTAAAATTATATTTATATATAGCCCATATTTGGTCTGTCCATGGGCGAAAGGTTAAAACCGCGTTATTATATACAGCAATCGCATACTTATGTGACAATTGCCCCTTTTTTTCTACGAGAACTACAGATCAGCATCGCTTTCCAGGAGACCATTATTGCATGAAGAACTGCTTGGATCGGACGTCGTATTTCCAAACAGGTAATTACAGGGGTCAAGCACATTACCGGTTTAATTCAATTACCACCTAAATTTCTAAATGCGCACGTTTGGAATGAATTTGGTTCTTTAAAATTCGATTGCTGAAGGCTAACCAGGGTGCATACTGTTTAGCCGTCCCGATATATTTTTTGCGCTTTGCTTTACAAGTGTGCGATAAATTTGCTGTTTTCTGTCTCGGATATTTTTTGTTTCAGGCGCATTGGTTTTGCCGCTGTCGTGGAAAAAACAGGATTTGAGAAAAGTCTATTTTCGTCTTTGGTTGCTGGTATCTCCGACTCCGAAAACAGAATGCACAAGGTAATTGGCTTTTTTTCTTTCATTTCTTTAGCGTCTCGCTAACTAAAATCAAGTCGTAAATCCGCAGTAGGAACATCAGTTCGTTTGCTATATCGCGATGAGGAGTGGTGTGCGTCACAGCAACTTTGTTTATTCTATTTTATTAGTCTTACTCCGTTGCTCTATATAAGGTCATTGCTATACGGTTGTATGTTTCTGGTTTCATAATTACAACACCTTTCCGAAATGTGGGAAAAAAGATTCGATTTGGACTAACGTTTCAAGAGGATCTCAATGCTAGATGTAAGCACTAAACGCATATAAAATAAGGAAATAAAATTTTTAAAACACTTCACTGTTGCTGCGACGAATAGCGAGCCCGGTGCTTGCATGATCATTTGCATGTTTCACCTGCTATATTGTTTGTCACGTTTGTTTCGTTGACATTCGCTTGTCAGCATCGGTGAAAGTGTCCACATCAAAGTATTAACGAACTAAACCAAAAAAGGCTTGAAATGTGAAGATGAAATAAAACTGTCGTTCAGCAAACTAGAAAACTAGCAGAATCAATAACATATTAATCTTCAATGCATTTAATGTATTGGAATCCGTGCGGAACCTTACACCATTTCGTTAGGCTTGTACATACTGTTGTTTGCAGATTTGTTTCTTCAAAACTAGTTGGAACATGAAGCTGATTGGAAAAGCTGCACACACAAAAGCAAAGGAGCAGTCTGGTTGATATACATCGTAGTGATCAGATGCAACATAAGCCAAAAGTAAGTAAACAGGCATGTTCATGTGGTTTTGTAATTTCTATTCTTTCGTTGAGCAATAGATGGGTATCCGACGTAAAGTATTTGAAAGTATTGAATGGATTCAACCATTCACCGTTTTAACTCCAAATACTTATTTTTCTATTTATATGCCCTTCAATTCATTCAGACTAATCCAAATGTATTGAAATTCGAAATGTAGATGTACTGTGTGGTATACTTATTTCAAATTTCAGCCCCTTGTATACATGTTTAAACGCTGATTGTTCTGCTCCAAACGCAAACGGCGCGAGGGGAGTGATTGGCGAGTTTACGACCGAAGTGGCGTAGCGTTTAGCGGTCGGTATTAGACTTTAACTTTGAACACAAACAGGCGTGTATTCTGAGCGCCTAGGCCGGTGTTTCGCTGACGAAAATTAAACTGTATATTCGCAGTCATCCTTAAATACGTTTGTCAAAATACTAAACAATAATTATATGATATGTGGGAAGTGTGTGTAACATGCAATTGTTGTGTATTGCTTCATTTATTTCACCCCATAATCCCAACAGTAAACCCACCAGCACCCTACAATATGTCAAATTACCAAATAACGTCAGAATTAGATAAATTGGGCAGTTTGTGTAACATGCCGTAGTGGTGTGTTAATTTAATTGTTTAAAAAGTATAGCGTCATGCCCAAAACGCAACAACTCACAACGCGCAGAATGTGATTGACATGTTTACGACGGACGCAGTCCAGCGTTTTAGATTATTCCACTGCTTTTTGTATTGAGACAGACTTCTTCTCGTGGTGTTTGGCAGTCATTCAGTTTGTGAAAACTAAGCTTTGCTATTTGTAGTAGTTTTCTGCAGTAAATTTGTACATAGCCTATATTTGTTGTTGAACTTATAGCGCATCCCTAAAACCGCGTTAGAAAATGTCGTTTAAACTTTGTAGCCCGGTTTGCTGCAGAAGGTTAGTGCAGATGAACCTATTTGTTAGTTTGTGGAGTTTCAATCATGATTTTGCGATGTAGATTGTGTTAAAATGGTTTAGCTGGATTCGAAAAGATATTCTTCCTTTTGTTTAAATTTTCTCCTTGTTAACAACACTGTTATTTAACAATATATGCGGATGGGGCCTCATACGTTTCATATGCTTGCATAAACAATTTAGTTGTAAAATAGAAATGCCGTAAGTGTATGTGAGATGGCAATATGGAGAACGCCACCTTTATTTTTTGTGTTCTCATGTAGTTATGGGATGGCTTATCGCACGGACAAAGGCAATTTACCGTTTTCAAGCACGTTTCTTTGATTGGACGAGAAATTCTAGGTATAATGTTTAGTTTGAAATAGACGCGTTGCGTTAGGCCATTAATATAAAATAAAATTAAATATAATTTTGTAAACACTTCCCTGTTGCTGCGACGAATAGCGAGCCCGGTGTTAATTTTTGCATGACGATTTGCATGTTGCACCTGTTATTTTGCTTGTCGCTTGTGTTTCGTTGACTATTCGGTTGTCGGCAACAGTAACAGTGTCCACATCTAACTAATAACAATTCCCCCTAGCAAAACTCTTTACATCACGAAATACTTAATAGTTTAAGAAAAGTAAAACTGTGGGTCAGGAAACTAGGTGGTATTATGCATGAAGCAAAACTAGCTGATAAATACTGTTATATTAATCTTAAATGCATATACTGCGTTGGAAAGCGCGAAGAACTTCAGCTCTTATATTTCGTTACGTTTGTATATTAAACTGGATTGCAGATTCACTAAAGGGGGGACTTTGTTTTCACTGTGTGTGTGTTTTTCTTTTTTTCAAGCATGTGAAGCGTTTAATTTTGCTGTTTAAATATTTAACATGTTTTGTGTATTGTATAGGAAATGGATTAAGACTGCAAAGAAGGAAACAAAAGCAACCTGAAGAGTTAAGTTGAAGTTAGACATATTTATGTCGACACAGCGAAATTGAGCA
>QXVZ01032285.1:0-20492 GCA_008931825.1 Phallusia fumigata
TGAAAACAAACTACGCAGTTTAACAGGTAAAGTCTGATCAAACGAAAAATTTGTCTATTTGTAAATTTTACAGACTTATTCTAAAATTTGTACATCAGTTGCACTGATGCCAATAGTCATCAACTTAGAGCGGAAATAAAAGGAATAGAAACGTTTTGCATATTTTCTTGGTGTATTTTAGGGACTGTTTGGAAACCAATTCTGAAGCAATATCACGTGCGTACCACGCTGAGTTCGTGGCAGGACGCCAGAACATATTGTCAGTCCATTGGTGGTGATCTCGTGACAAGCGGAATGAGAGATCCACAAACACGCAAGTATAAAGTCTTTGGAATAACATTACATAACATGTTGCGAACACATTACATGTAACATCAAATAGCACAGTTACTTTGATAACAGTTCAACTGTGTATGTGTAACACACATACCGTGTCTTTAATCCAACAATTATAATTTTACATTAAAATCGAGACTACCGAAATAATTTTAAAGGGACATCATCGAACATCTGGTAAAGCCGGCTGGGCCGCAGTACTATTGGATTGGCTTGAGCGACATTGAACACGAAGGAACATGGAAGTGGATTGATGGCGTCGCGGCGACAGAGGGAAACACAGACTGGGCTCCAAGCGAGCCAAACAATATTGGAGGCGGAAGGCAGCCGGTGGATTGCGGGCATATTGTCCCAAACAAATACCGAATGGACGATTATTCGTGTCACAGAAATCAACGCGCTATTTGCGAAAAAACAGTTCCGTGACATGAAAAGTTTCGGCCTAAACCTTTTAAAACCATGTTAATTCGTGAATGCAATGGCCGCCTCGGCCCGTTTGTTGCATGAAACAACGCTGCATGAATGACTTGCAAGATATACGTGTCGTTCAGTTTTTTGCATCATCGTTTTACTACAATTTCTTCTAAAAAAATCCCTAAACACACGGCAAAAAAAAACACTATGACAGTTTATTTTTTTCATGAAAATCATTTGTTGACAAAACCACATGATACAGTGTTTATTTATATTTTTCCGGGCAAACTTCATTGACAGTTTCATTTAGAGTCGACAATAAACAAAACAATCTGTATATCAATGGGTGACGTAATCCATCTGTTTACCTGATGTATGGCAGCAATTGACGGCGCAGGTTTGACGAGCAAATAAATTTAACGTGTAAATTCAGGTAAATTTTAATGTCTTGACCGTCAAAAAATTAGTTTGGCCAGATTTCGTACGGTCAAATTAGGGTTTGCATACTTTTGTGCCATTTGACCAAATTTCGCCAGGTAGTTTAGCCTTGACAGTTGAAGTAAATTTGCCGAGTGGTGCTTACTCGTAAGTTGCGATGAATGTACAGGCAAGAATTTGTGTATCGCAATAATTTAACTGGTGTCGTATTTTAAAGGCAGAAGATCAGCCGGAGCGAAAAATACGAAACCGCTGTATAACGTTGAAACAGTACTGGCTTTTTGCATTGCTGGAAAGGTTGGTGTTAAACCTGAAAGTGTGCCATCGTTAGTATCAACACCCAACTGAGCGATGTTTGTTTTACTGACTAAACTGTTCACCCTTGTATTCTTCAAAAACGTTCTACTGAGCGGATGTGAAGCGAAAAGAAGATGAATACAGCGCCCTGACTTCCCTCAAAAATGCCATTACCAGTTTTTCGTTTTTAGGTCGCAGAAAGAAAACCACACCAGCTGTTGCACCGCGAAGGACATTGTCACCTTATGAGCCAACTCTAATAATAATGAATGTGGACCTCAATAGGGGGCTTGACGCACACTTATCATTTTGTAAATTACTTATCCTACGGTTTAATCAATACCGAAACCTCTGGAAATATGTGCAAACACATTGCTGGCAGATAAAAAGACATAAAAGCTAGTCAGTATGCAGCAACATTACAACAGTTGTGTAGCGGTGACATGCTACTTCACCACCCTCAGCGGCAAGGACGCAAAAACAATCTTCTTCGGCGACAGAATATCAAGCGGATACGCATATAAGGATCGATAGATTTGCGTTCGATCCATATAGTGGGCGAAAGAGTGCTAGATCGTGCGACGAAGTTTGTGGGAACAGTAAGTGGCGACAGAGTGCTTGATTGACTTCTCACGTACCTGAGAATGAGATAAACAACAAAACTGAAAAACAGTCAGCTAGAAAACATCAAGTTTGCACTTGGAAACAAGATCCACTAAAGTTGATTGTACTATAAATCTTCCACTGGTATGCAATGACACATTAATTTTCAAACAAACGATGTTAGCATTTTAAAATGACACTATGTTAAAAACGCCACAGTTAAAATTCCAAGCAATAGATTTTACCGCTAACCGGCGACAAAGAGCATTAAAACCTTTAATCAGGGCCTGATTAGGCGTTTGTTTTGGGTATACTACCGAAAAAACTAATGTTAACTCCTCAGTTAGCAGAAAACGTCTACATGACATTGGAGACTCCCTAGTATTCGGATTAAAGCGAATTAGGGTTTAAAGATAAATAACAAACTGTCCAATGCTAACAATGCGTGCCAGCCTCGTCTTTTTATGACCCGGAAAAAGGCGAGTAAAAATAGCCAATCATGGCCAGCAATTAAGTCGACTCTTGGGGTTTGGTCGTCCTAAAGATCAAACACAGGGCGCTGGGGAATCACATCGATCGGTATTTACAAGTTGGCCCTAATCCTTCATGAACGCGCACAGATTGTAAAAAAATTCTTGCCTGATTGCTGAATGCCTTTGGCATCCTCAATGTTTAACAATAAATAGCGTAAGTCAGTTACAAGATGGGTCCAAAAGTTTGGGCAACAGCACACCCTTTGATTTGTTGATTACAAGCGGGGCTGGTCGTATTTTTGACGCAGTTTAAACAAACAAAAAGGCTGCGGAAAGCATCGGATAAATTCCCCGGGACAGAACGGAGATTGTTATTTCATCAGGTTTATTTATTTTTGTGCCTTCTTCCTACAACGTTTTTTGCTTTATAATCAGACTATCGACTCCGTCTTAACACCAAGCTTCAACCGAACCTGGACTGTGCAAAGTTACGACCACCCGGGGTGAAAATAGATTTATTCGAAAAGCAAGTTCAATGTGAACCGCAGCAAAGCAGCCAATCGATTTTCTCTCAACACCGTCAATCCTTCGACGTTCACTTCACACTTGCAAATGATCCGCTCAAGGGTTAAGCGGTCAGTCATAACGACGCTGTCGAGCTGCTTTGGTTTAGAATGCTGTCGAGCTACTTTTAGTTGTAACAGCAAGATGTTTGAACGGCAGTTAAGTGTTTTTGTCCGACGGGAAAAGACAACGGTTTTTAAGTAAACATTTCCTTTCCTTTTTCCCCATCGACCCACTGAGATGCGGCCGCGGCTCCGATATAGGGCAGTGGGCACTTGTGCAGCCGCGTCGCATCAACGAACAAGGCGATTTGAGCGCGCGTTAACGAGGTATATTTGATGCGTGAGCACCACGGTAGCGTGGGAAACCGGTTCGAGGCCTGAAAACAGTTGGACAAAACTAGGCAAGGATTATAAGAATAGAAGCGTTGTGTACAGTACAGTTGATTTTGACGACAGTTTGTTTGGCAACTCTGCACCCTCCGTTGTAGGGTATTTGTATCGCGGGCGCTTCATATTCCAGAAAACCTTACCGCATTGCCGCTAGATCGAAAGTAAACGAGATCACATCGCTTGTCTGTTAATGCAGCCTTTCAAGATGAGTTACGTTCAATCGGTTGTGATCGACTTAGGATCGTTACACAATGGGGGATGGGGAAGACGAACGCAATGCATAATTTAAAACGACCTCTCTAATCGCCGGCAGTTTTTTCCGCGACAGCGTTTTGTTAACTGCACTGTTCAACTCGCCACCACGTAGAAAAGTTCAACTGCATGGCTGCGAAAGCGGAACGAAGTAGCGCGATGAAGAAAAGTGATACGGAAGCGCAAGAAACAAACGAACTGTTGACGCAAAGTCTACCAAAGTGCACAAACGGTTGCATGAAAAAGAAACAGCTTGCAGAGGAAACTGGTAAAAGGAATGATCCCACAAAACGAAAGGTGGAGCAGGGAAAAGATGAGCCATGTCGAAATACAAGTTCAACGCCGGTTTTTCTGAGGGTTCGCACATTTGTCGCTTGTCTGTCGCTTCTGCAACTCGTTCAAGTTATGGGCAGTGGGTAGGTAACAACCATTTAGGCCTTTGTAAACATTTGTAGTTGGGGTACATAAATGCTAAAAGTTGTTTACAACTTGAGAAATGCGATACACCCAACGCAAAATAAACGATTTATTGTAGATATGGCCGGCGGGTGTTTGGTGCTGCAGTGCCGTGCATTTACGCCAAATCACTTTATTTTTTCTACAGATACAGCAAAAGCGCTTTGACGTCGATTGAACGAAGATATCGTCTAAACTCATTTTCAATAGGAGTTTTGCAAAGCTGTTTTCACATCGGAAACCTTAGCGTCATTTTATTCGTCAGTTACTACGGGTCAAAATGGCACAGGTTGGTTTGATTGTTTATTCTTAATTGGGGTTTGAAAGGGAAAAAAATTATTATCATGTGAGAAACCCATGTCTGACAATGGTGGTACTATGCTCTGTGTCGCTCTATACAACATCTTTACAATTTGCATAGCGTTTGCACTAATGCAATTTCTCGCGAACAGGCCTCGTACAATTGCAATCGGCTCGCTGATGATGGCCGCTTCCAGTTTAATCTCGTGCATGCCGCAGTTCGTGGGCAACCGCTACGATATCGAGTACACAATACCTAAGAACGGTGCTTTGACGAGGCAAGTTGTGCTTATGAACTTGTCGCCAGTACAATCCAACAGAAACCAGAGCGACAGTAAGCTTCAAAATGCTAAAAATGAAGCACCAACGGGAAACGAGGCAGTTATGATTGTAAGCAACTTGACCGCCTTTTTAATCAGCAACGACACTTCGATGCTTTCGGGACTAAGACGCGTTGCCAATGTCACCGACATCGAGAAACTTCGGCGGACGCTGCAGTTGTGGTCAGCGCAGATGCAGGCCTCACAAGTCAGTAGCGAATCGACGATGTCACAAGTAAGCAGTTCGAGGCAGCTGCACTTGGCTAGCACAAGAGAGCTGGAGCAGGACTCTGACCGTAATCCCGAGGCTGAACAAATCGAGGATTTTTCGCTGACGTTTACAAACACGACCTCACATCAACTTTGCAAGCCGGCCCTGATGCCAGAAGTGGATTGGGTCGCGATTCAAAGTATTCGAAAGACTGAACTCACAACCGGTGACAATTCCGGCGATGATTCGTTCTTATACGTGTTTATTGCGGTCGGGAGCGTGTTGAAGGGAATGGGCCACTCACCTCTACACCCATTAGGCATGTCCTTCATAGACGACTTTGCGTCATGCAGCAACTCGGCCGTCTACATAGGTAAGTTTTCGTACCCAAGCCCACTACAGCATCAGTTGAAACTATAGTGCAAATCCAAACTAACTATAAAAGAATCATTAAAAAATGCTATGCTTACCATCAAAATAGGCCTAAAAGCGTCTGAGATGGATTTCGGTGATCAGCGATAAAACCACCTTGGACTCTAATATGAGCGGTGTTGGTTCAGTGGTTTCCTAATCCCACCCGCCGCTCAAAAGTTATTGTTTTGAAGCAGTAACCGCACAGCGCAGATTACTGTCGACTGCCTGCTGCTTGCGGCCAAACCTCGGTAGCATTTTTCGTCGTCAGAAAAATGCTTAGTGCCAATCAGTCAGTTAACTGCATTTATCTTCACCGTATGCTCCTTGTGTGGCTTAAACATGCTTTAGTTCACGATAAATACATTTGCATGCGCACATTACACGCTTATGCATTTTCGTTAAAACATATTGACCCACAAAATCGATTGGAAAACTGCAGGCACCATTATAGATAAAATACCCGATGTAAACCCAGGCATAATGTTCTACAAGCTATGTGGGCCTGACTGTCGGCAACAATGGCATTAAACGCAACAAAATATTTGAATCGTATCAAAAACCAAATAGTTTTTGACCATAAAAAATCTTAAGGCAGTTATATTTTAATTAAGCTGAAAATTTTTAGCCTTTCGAATCCGTGACATATATTTTTCGAGATTTTAACGCCCGTTTTTAAGGTCATAAAAACTGCGCCGCGTAAGCTAAGCCGAAAATAAAACAATTTGTGGTACAAAATGTCGTTTAACCACAGGTGTGGTTTCTGCTCTGTCACTTTTGGGTCCTGCTTTCGGCTTCATCCTCGGCTCACTGACGACCAACATCTGGGTGGACAGTGGTTGGGTGAACACAACAAACATTCCTGTCCTACCGCAAGATTCCCTATGGGTTGGCGCATGGTGGATGGGTTACCTTATCACAGGGATTCTTCTCGTGGTTGTAACTATTCCCTTCTGTGCGTTTCCGAGGTAAATAGGCATTTTATGCCGTTTACATGCTATGAGTATTTTCTGGTTGTAGCAAACCTGGTTGTGTTTGCTTATTGAGAAATACAAATAAATATAGTTTGGAATTGGGGTATGTTGAGGGAACTTTAAAAGATAGGATATAACTTAAACTTCAACCGGACCACAAAGTATAATTGAATACACACCTGAAATATCTTTCTAATATGCTGTTATATAATTAAAAATGAAAAGTTTGGTGGACGCCCTGTAAAATCCCCCGCGATAGATGGAAATGCTTCATGAAATATGTATGTTGGCAAATTTTAGTAAAACGCGAAGTACCAAAAGTTTGTTTTTCTCTTTTAAACCCACCTATTTACAGAGTTATAGCAAAAGAAGAAGAACAGGAGGAGGACGATAGCACACCATGCGTTACCTGCATTAAAGTATATTTTTCTGACCACGACGAATCTGAATCTTCAGACGATGCGGAAGTCTCATCTTCAGCGGGCGATGAAGAACTCCCAGGGCATCAAACAGAAGAGAACGTCGCCCTAACGCACGACCGCTACAGTCGCGTCGAAGGGACGTCGCAGAGCATGGACTTCACGCCGCAGCGTAGAGACAACGACTGTCGCTTTTCTGCATACTCGGAAGCAATACAGAAACCAAATGGCAAAGTTGTGTGCTACTTGGGCGCCGATTCGATGAGAACCAAATCGGTGGGTGACGAAAAGCAAGCAACTCATGGACACCGGCGGTTTCGGCGGTCTGCTTCTGCCCCCGCTATTCACGGCAGCAACAAAAGAAGGGTGTCTCGCGCGTACAGCATTCACCAAACTGACTGTCTGATTAACAAGGGGGTGTGGGGCCGCACTGTGAACACGCTGAATAATTCGCCCAGCACGGCCTCATTGAAAGGTAAATATAAGGTAACATAGACGTGTATGGCAAAACAGTTGCTTTTCGTTAAGTGTACTTGCACCTCCGGAAATTAGTTGATTTAGCATTAGAAGAAACAACACAGTGTTAGTTTCGTTACCTTAACCCGCATAGGAGAGAATTTGGGACAATCTACGTTGAATCTAAACGCACTGAACAACACTACATTTAAAACTTCACATTGACTTTTCGTTAAACACGTTTTTACAATTAAATTTCACTGAATTCTCTTCTTGGCAATCTGTGTTAAATTATTCAAAAGCCCTTCCGATAATGCTTCGAATCAAGTGATGTGGCTTAAAAAACTATTTGCAGCACAATGTGGCAAAACTGCCTCAGTTCTAATACCATTCCTCAAGCACCCGCATGATAAGCGACTGTCTTAAACGACAATACGAAAACCAACCCACGCGTGTGCAGCACCCAGGAGAAACGTTTATCTTTGGCCCCGAGTGCACAGGCGTACGTCGATAAATATTACAAAACCCGCGAAGTGGTTACCGGGCTCGGTTAAGCCGGTTCTTGCTTTCGGCGTCACGTTTATCAGTTTGTTTACGCATCAGATTTCGCCTTCACGATGAAGGGGCTCCTCCGGGACCCCGTGTTCATCTCAATCACCCTGGGCTTCGTCAGTCTCACCAGCTTCCTTGCTGCCTCTATCACCTACGCGTCAAAGTACATGGAAACGCAGTTCGACCTCTCAGCATCCCGTGCCAACCTACTCAACGGTAAGACAGATTTCATAAAGTTAACAGAGCCTGACAATTACCTCATCACCCACAAAAGTTTTGTACAAGTACGAAAGTGCGAATCAGCGTGACTACAGCGTGTATTGGTCGGCACACACTATGGCGGTGTTTGCGTATTATCACTAAGATTAAATCTCGGTAAGAAACGACCATCAATAAATAATATCGGATGATCTGTTCCGTTACACAGTAAAGATAGAATGCCGTTTTGTTATGTGTGCGCCTTTTTTCAACCTTTTTTCTTCGTTAAAGATTAACAACCGGTTGTCTTTGTCAATAGAATTTTAACTTATCGTCGTCATTTACCCAGAGCAGTAGCACAAAAATATACTACTTGCTGTTACAAAAATTCCAAATCACGTGACGTTGATTTAATGCATTTTCTATCGTAAAATGTTTTTCTGAGTTAGATTACGTCTAACTACAAACATTGTCCACAAACATTTGTTTGGTTTAGAATTTCACAAATAGTTGTCGTGCCAAGGTTGACATTTTAAGCCGCTTCTGGAGCAATGGGACTTTTTCTAAAGACCGGTAGGTAAACAAGATGATGCGCCAAGGGCAACAAGGCAGCAAATACGTTATGATTAACGACAGTGCGGCTTTCTCAAATTAGTTCACCGACGGCAGTGTACCCACAGCTGAGGATTAACTGCTATTCGTCACACTTGTAATTGACGCACGTCCGACCGGCACGAGAGTCCGTTGGCCCGGCAGTACTTGGCCCTGGACCTTATCTCGCTGCCTGCCTGCAAGCGATCACGCGTCCAGACGTGGGCAAGAAATCGCGTTGTTGGAAACACAAGCACCAGGCGTACAAAAGCAACAGTTCCTCACCAGGGCTTTGTTCGACAGGCTGTGTAAACCTTCCCATGGCCGTTGTGGGTAACATTCTCGGTGGTTGGATCATCCGGCGGCGTAACCTGACAGTGAAAAGGACCCTGAACGTCGTCCTGCTCGCTCTGCTGATGACGTCGATAGCGGTGGCAATCTTACTGTTTCTCGGTTGCGAGGAGGCGGAAGTCGTGGGCCTGAAAAGTTCGGAGCCGTAAGTTGGACTTGTTGTTGATCGCTGTGAGTGCAAACAAAACACAAAGCAAACCTGATACATCCTGCATGATCGGCACCGCTTTGGGTTGAAATTTTAGGCACTCTTACAATAAATATAGAAACGAGTCTGCCACTGGTTTTCGACCAATAACCTTTTCAAACAGTTAAATCTCTGCGTAAGGTGTGTTCCGGTTTGTAAAGTTTATTAGCAGTACACAATCGTTTCTAACAATTTTTCACGATGCAACCTAGCTGATATGCCTACCTAACAATGTAGCCAAATTATGTATTCGCTCCTCTAATGCTTTTTAACACGTTTTTTGAACACGACGCTGATCAAAACTCATCAAACTCTAGACACTTACAACTAGCGAAAACGTAATGAATATTTACCATTTCAGATCACCGTGCATTGACTCGTGTGCATGTACAGATACCTATTCCCCTGTATGTGACGTCGCGGTGAACATTACGTACCGATCAGCGTGTCACGCTGGGTGCACGCAAATGCATTGGAAGGACGGAATACAGGTGGGACATTCATTTTGTTGTTCGGCCTTGAGTATTAATATATCGCACTGAATCTTGATGCCTGTCGGTATCGGCGGCAGGATTACGTTAAATCTTGTCACTGATTCCAGGATAAGCGCGTTTGTTCCGTGAGGTCAAAGCGATGCGTCGGCGCCGCTGTATGGACACAGTGGCATTTTGCAAGTGTTTGTAGTCAAACCTTTGCCACGCGCACATCGTAATCGCGAGTTTTTGGAAATTGTCGAGCGATGACTGAATACAAACAAGCGCGCCGGGCGACGGTAATAACTGGAGAATCGCTTCCGATCTTTTGCAGATCTTTACCGATTGTCGCTGCCTGGCGAAACAACAAGTTCTCGGCAGCCTGGATCTCCGGGGTTCTGGAATATCCATCCAACCTGGTGCGTGTCCACAACCAAGCTGCTGGCAGCGGTTGGCCATTTTTGTTGCAGTAATGGGTACTGCAAGTATGACAGCAGGAATTTCGTCCACTCCATCAACGCTTACTATCTTGAAAGTGGTGCCGCCTGCTGATAAGGTTAATTAATGTAGTGTTCTTTGGCGTGCTTATGGCTGGCCTGTGAGCTTGGCAAACGTACTGTGACCCTATGTATACACCCAACCATTACAGCATGCTGCTGCTGGCACTGTTTAAATCCACTGGAACCTAAACGTAGCGCTATTCCCCCAATTTTCCGGTGCAAAAACAAGCAATGTTCGATCTAATCCCGTTAATAGCAATGATATTTATCTTCTGTTAAAAGTGTCTTAAACTGAGACTTTGTTTTTCTGCAGGCTTTTGCTATCGGAATCGTGTTTGTTTTTACCCGAGTGTTGGCTTGGATTCCGGCTCCGGTTTACGTTGGTTCTGCCATTGATACGGCATGCCTGTTGTGGATCGACTCATCGCAAGACCTTTTGTCAAAGTCAAGCCAACAACACTGCGAGGTAACTGGTGACTTTTCAAAAATCAAGTTCTCCATAGACAGGGTCATACTGACTAGGATGGTTTTATTATACCAACAACAAGGGGAACAGTTGAGTTATTTACAGTGAATTGTTTTCTAATGATTCTGAATCAAACATATTATGTTTGTATGATGTAGGGTATTTCCTGTGACCTCACACTTATTTCAAACTGGAGCATGACCAAAAATGGTTGGGAACCACTAATCTAAAACGTCCATCAGCTTTACAAAAATGATGCAAAAAGTCAAGTTTTTGTAGCCGGACAGACTCCTTGCAAAACGTAAAAACTTATAGGGGGAATTTCTTACTAGTTTGTCCTGTTATTAGGCATCTTGACCGCGGTGTTAATGTTTATACAAGGCTCGTGGTGTCAGCTCACAGCGTTAACATTTACGGACTCCGATACAGCTAATAAGACAGAAAACAAACCGCTGCCCTACAGGAGTAAGTTAAGTAGCTTCAGTTGGTGCCCACATCAATTAGGCGTAGGTTGGCATTTGATCTTCAAGCAGTGCGGATCAGCTTGCATCGATTGCACGCGTTTGAGAGATTCGCAAATATTTTCCGGCGTCAAAACCTCTAAAGCAAACGGTCCCATGTACACGCAAATTAGAAGTTAGTAGATGTCTGTTGACGTATGAGCTTAATGGCAACCCGACCACCGTGCGACTGACCGGGAACTAAGCTTTTCATCATGTTTACCTTGAAGCAAATCGTGTTCAAACCGCATCGAAATCGTTTGTCCTTTTCGCAGTATCAGTAGGCTACATTCTGTGACAGATTAAGCATTTACACATACTTAGCTATAGATTAGTTTGCGTAAATCTTCAGCATATTTGCAGAGCTTTCGAAAATCAAGATTCTCAAATTGAAATTCCCGGTGTAATCTACTATTTGGAGGATTTCACAAGGTTTACAAAAATCAGGCTAGCCACATTGCAAACGGTTTTCGAATTGCAGAGTAACATTACCCTTTGACCCCTAAAATATTTCAACCAACTCCCTGCCTGTAACCAAACCCCAACGTTTCCTCGAGCACGACCGAGGCTTCCCTTTTTGCCTTATTTTGGGTATTGGGTAAAACAACAGGTTAATCACAGGCAATCCTCTGAGCACCAGAAAGACTAAGAAAAGGAAGTAACCCTATACCACAAGTACTTTGTAAAAGCCACCACCCACTGTCAGTATTGTTTCATCAGTGGATTCCCAATTTTTTGATGTTTGCTAAAAGCTAACGGTCCAAATTTTTTCATTGGATTGCGGCGCAAATATTCTGGTATAAGCACATAAAAGTCCCTTCCATTGCAGTACGTTGCTTGGAGCTTAGTAGTCGGTGTCCAAAAACGCAGTGAACCCAAGTTTGAATTTCACCATAGGCCAAGCATGCTTGCACATAACCCATCCACCAGGCTAGACAACTAATTACTTATCCGGTGGTCCCGACATTAAACAACATACAACATATAAATGGAGAAACGTCGCAAGATTTAAAATAGTCGACGAGAGGAAGAATACCCGATATTTTCAAGCGTCTCTATTTTCGGAAAATGTGGAAATTCGGAGTTCAAAGAACGCTCTTAGGTATGAGAATTGTGTAACACGATATGTTGTGTGTTCGCAGATTTACGACAAACGGCGTTTGCGTCAAACCTTCTTCGGCTGCACAAGTCTTCAGCTTTTTTTCGGCTGCTGTTTTTACTCCTTGGCATTGTACCTGGTGACCCGCAGAGACAAGGAAAGGGGAAAACTGCAACACGGAACGAACGTTTGACCAAGTTTCCGCTTATCTTTCACTTGTGGTCTAACCCGAGCGTCACGCTTATTTATGTTGGTTATCAATTATTTATCTGCTACCTCGCCGACTGGTTTGTTGTTGAGTGTAATTCAGAGGTCGCAAAAGTAATCTATATAGTCTGTATACTAGAAAAGACTTTTAGGAATTTCCAAAAATAACAACAGAAATATGAAGGGCAAAAGCTGCCAGTATCAATTATTAAATTCGGTTTTACGTCCCTTCCCAATCCTTTTGTTGCACTACCCAACTCAAAGATCAAAATAGATAGTTTAACGTTTGATATTTATTCTTAGCAAGCGCTTGTTCTACTTGTTTTTGCGACCACAAATGTCAACTTCCTGTTTTCTTGCCACTTCCACTTCATGCACGATCACCGCCACGCTTTTGCACCGACAAATATACTTTTACCGACTGTTTCGGGTCTCAACAATCAGCTTAGTGCTAAAGTGCAGCAGTAAGCTTCTGTAATCAGACACAACAACAACTGTATGCAAATTACTGCTGTGGCTCATGAAGTATCCGATTGCATCTTTGTCAACACACAGGTCTAATTAAAATGTCGGTGCAGGTATTGTGAGTTTGAAGGTTGTTGACGCGCTAAAGCAGGCGCAGCAAGGGGCAACCACGGGCTTGACATCCGCTTGGCAAGGTTTCACTGCTGGCGCTGGGTTTGCAGGACCAGAATAACACAGCCTGTGTGGGCCAAATGTGACTAGGACAGGAAGAATTTTGTCCAATTGCTTTGAATCTGGTTGTTTTCGAGAGATTAACTTAATGTGCATGGAAAAGTTGCTGAAGCGATTGCTTTTAACGCATGCAACGCAGAACCAAGCTGCTTACCGCAATTGGCAAAAACGATAATAAAGGCTTGATTCAATGGCACGTTTAAGCTAACCAAATTTTCAAACAATTCAAAAGTCAAGAAACGTATTTAAAACCATTTTTGCGCCTGATTGGTTTTCCATATCTTTAAATAATAAGATTGTGTGAGGTAGGGCTACATTGGTGACCTACCCCAGAAACAGGGTTGTTGTTGAAAGTCAATTTATTGACAACAAAATAAAAGTCATGAAGTCACCAATAGCATCACGGAATTGAACAATTCTAAATCTTTTTTTAAACTACATGCGGTTGGTATTTAGTATGTGCATAATTCTTACCTTCGGGCTAAAAATGCGGCGGGAAAGAAATAATAACGCTACGACCTCATTTTCGGTCGTTATGTTCATATCTATCAAGCGTGAAGCAACTCCCAGATTAAATCTAATTTGTTATTTCAATAGGGTTTTCTCTTGGATTTTCCAAAATCGCGGCCACAACGTTCCTCCGATTGACACTGCAATGGTCACAGATATTTAACAAACTTTCCTGCAATCCTTTGTACAGCCATTAAATACATAACGATCGAGTATGACTCACAATTCGGTCCAGCAATCCTACCCCAATAATACACAAGTCTTTCGGTCATTTAGGGGCGGTGAATCAGAGATTAGGACTGCAAACAGGAGAAGCGTTAAGCCACAGCGTGCGTACTCAACTATCATAAGTGGCAAGATAAGTCCCCAAGAATATAGCGCGATGATCCAGCATCTCGAACAATTTCGTCAGCTACGCATTCTGCGGCTTAATAAAGGACACTTCGTCGAATTTTATCTGCCACAAGTTAGGTTGGCATGAGTATGGTTTGACGTATAAGTGCAGTGGCATGAAATATACATGACACCGATTTGCGTCGTGTTCTAAGACCAAGCGTACTTGTGGCTCAGCCGGAGAGTGCTGCGTATTAATCTATCGAGAGAATGGGAGTGGGTTAAAATGCTCTTTAGACGAACGTCAATGTATTTGGGTAAGGCACGGTTGCTCTCAGACACGAGGACAGACAGGTAATAGAAAGTACCAACCGGAAAAATTCCGAGATGTCATTGTAAGCTATGCTGTAGGCATAAATTGCACAAATAGGCACAGAAGAAAAACAAATGTTGCAAACACATTGAAAAAGATTTGTTTTCGGATTCTTTGCGAAGGCAAATTAGAATTGTCTGACACACTGCAATGCGACAACCAATAGCAGATACTAAGCAGAAGATAAACCTCATTCTAAAATGACCAAATGCTCCAAACGGGCCCTTTTTACAATATTTCTGCGTTCTTATGGTGTAGGCAAAATGTTGGTGCTAAAAAAACATTACAACAGATGTCTGAACGAGGCAAACGGGGGGTAAAATAACAAATCGTCGAATAAACGTCAAGGGAAAAAATCCATTCTGACTAGGTATTGCACGACAGTACTACATCGTACCGCAGACACTACATTCTAGGTATATGTTAAGCAAACAGTTCATACAAAAGTTTTGCTGCGTTTTCAAATAGACGGCCGCAGAAGATAAATGCATAGCAAGAACCCAAAAACAATTGGTCGGGGTTAAGAGTCTTAAAACCTAAAAACTTTAACTACTAAAGAAATTTAAACGTAATTTGAAAACTACTAAGGATAAACTGCGGAGATATTATGTCAAAATAATCCAAGTTGTGTATGGCTTTAAAAAAATTGTCAATAGTAGCACCAAACGTATAAAGAAATAATGACTAATAAATACTATATACTTATGCATATGAATGCAAAAAAACACTTGTATCCATACGATACCACGCAAGTTTAACCACATAGGACAAAAAGGTAAAAGGGAAGGTAAGTTAAGCCTAGTCAATTCATGAGGTGGTTAGAATTGCATTAATTACGCCCAAAACAAGTTCATACAAGATGGCGCCACCAAAAAACACTGGCAGGAGATAGTGAGTTTTGCGTATGTACGGGTGTGTTTGGAGCGGGATGACAAGATGACGGAAGGTCCGCGAACGACTTTTGACCAGCATCAGGAAAAGCAGGGGTCCGCAAATAAGGTTCACAGTGCATGAGACGATCTTGTCAAGAATATTCACAAAGCCCTAAGGAATATCGACAAACGTTTAGAATTAAGATTCTTAAATGGCGTTTAAACAATCGAAATTAAGCCAGCAATCTTACCTCATATTATGAGGTCACCAAATAATGACAATCTGATATTTTACAATATTTAAGCTAGCTGATTGGAGGGTCTTTAGTTATGGGTTACGTAATTGTGCAAATTTATCTGTGCAAAGCACTTAAAATCGAGAAGTCAAAAGGCGTGAATTCGTAGATCAACCGCAGTTTCTTTTACCGGTTTTGGCTTCTTTTGTCGAGACAATAACTGCTTAGCGTCGATGGTAAAGCTTTAAATGCATTGGAAATTATATAATTGCCTCCGGACACCCAGTTCGCCCTCAGACGCGTTGATGAATCAACAGTCCTCGGGTTTTAGGGCCCGAGTAGCGGAACTAAACGCTTGCTTGGCAGGAGCGTTCTAAAAAGGTGTAGGAAACGGTGGTTTTCTCCCAAATAGCAACTAACAAACAACCGCATTTGAGTGAAATCATCTCGGGGTGGTTCAAGTTGAATAAGCGATTGCGCATTGGTGTTGGGTTTCGCCATGCATTCGTTTTAGCGATTGCTGGCAAAAAAATATCAAGCAGAAATTATAGATGCAAGGATTTCCTGAAGGTAACCGCAAACGTACGAGTAACCAAAAAATGCCGTTGGTGCGTGAGGTTAGAAATTTTTTAACGGCATACCCATTCTAATGCCAAGAGCGCTAAAGTTTGCAGGGAAGCGCAGTTTCTTCGGCTAAAATGGGGCCTCCGTTATTACTCATTGTTTTAGATGCAAGTTGACAGGAGTTTTAAAGGTCAAAAACTAACCAAGCCGGAAACACACAAATTCCTTTAGGGCGAAGGCCATGACGTTTCAAATGCGCTGTAACTCACTCTTTGTTGACAAGCCGTCCACGGTCGGTTGCAAAACCCACACTAACTCAAGTAACCAACGCTCGACTCACCTTGGGATCTGACAAGGCAACTAAGAAAACAACGAGAAAAGCCAGTACGCCGAAAGCAATGTGCCATAATCTGAAAATACACCATTAATTTAGCTGGTGGGATAATAAGAAAACCCGCTTTTGGTTGATAACTTACCCATTGGGAGTGCAGATGGTTGGTAGGATGTTCACAAACTTGCATTTCCGCCGTGATCGGATTACGTAATCCACTGCGCCGATAACTTAAAAAACACATATACGTAAAACTACATAAAAGCAGGTGATGCCACCCCATGTTTAGAACGACTATCCTCTGTGTGCTTCAATGGATCGCTTTGTTTCCAGCGAAAATTCATTGCAAACCGAAGACATGCACTTCCCAACTTAACAGTAATGTTTGCAAAATTTGTTTTTCTTAGTTTCAAAAACGACTGCTAGTGATAACAGTTGCAAGGTTCTTCAAAGGATTAAGGGCAATGAACTGAATTGCCATGCAGTGCAACAAACATAAAAAGAATAACGATTGTTTGATCTGTTGAGGTTTATCTGCATACCGTCTGCATTAAACAACGCCTCCTAAAGTTTTTTTTTTGAGAAAAGAAACGCAGGTGAGATGGTCTGGATTTGAACCAACAACCGCGCAAAAGCAAGGCGGCCTTATTTTCCATCTTGTTACGTACCCGTATGTTGCATAGCCGAACCGATCGTGAGATAAGACACAGTAACACTAATCATTATAAAGAGCTGAAGAAGGGTTGCAATCCAATCGAAATCTGGACGGTGTTTCTTGATGAACTAAAAGAATCATGGTATGACACTTACAGAGTATTTTAAGTACTTTGCAATCATAATCGGTTCATTCTCGCACCTGTGTAAGTGGGACGGTTGATATAAGTCCGTTTTCCTTAGCCCTGAAAGGTAGGTGATAATGTGCTTGAGATTCATTTCGCCACACAAGTTGATTTAAGCAATGCACTTACTATTTAAGCAATGCAGCAAAGCGCCCAACAACACAATTGCATCTCGAAGAGGGACTATTTATTACAACTTTTAATTTCACCAAGGAATTATCTTTTTTAACCAGCCGTGGATACCAACTGTGTTTTAAATAACCTATCATCCAACATTTCGGCCCATATTTTGAATGTTTCGTAACAGGCAACACACCCTTGTAAACTCATCGCGGGATCGCAGTCGACCAGCTCACTAACGCCCACTGGCGTAGTGGTAACCAGGTCTGTTGCAGAGGTGACCTCGTCTGCCAGCGAAATCGACGAGTGGTTGCTGACAAAGCTGACCACACCAAGAGTTCTGTTGCAACTTGGATCGATTTGAGGTACCACACTAAGTACAGCCCAACACCTAAAACACAGGGGTTGATTAGTTGCTAGTTTGCGCTGGTGATGTTTTGTTTGAACACATCGCTATCCTTGACACATTAAATCCTTATACTGGGAGGAATAAAATCTGTGATACCCATTAGAAAAATATGTTTCATATTTGTGGTTAATTAACACTGTTTATTAATTAGACTAAATTTTGCGCTGGTGTTTGGATTTTAAAGACACTTCGTTTTATACAGAAAAAAAAACATTTCTTTTTGATGCTGATACCATGATCAAACCATGGCAAACATAACAAGTACTAGTACCTACCATGCAACATTCAGCAACATGCAAACTGTGAGACCAGCAAATATTGATGCTCGAAACCCCTTTACATGAGTTTCCTTTGCACTAAATCTACCATACAGCATTGGCATCACCTAACATGACAAAAAGGGTAATGTCACCAACAGGTTTGTAAAAAATGTTTGTAATCAACAAAAAAATGAATCGTCAACATTTCTTACCAATGGAAGGCCTCCCAATGCAACAGCTTCCATTAAAAAGGGTTCATTTAATTTTAGCCAATTGTTAGAAATGGGATTGTGTATTTCAATGCTGACATAACAAGTCACCATAATCTGAGCAGAAAATATGATATTTTTGATGCTTTTCAACAATTTAAAGTTTAGTACATGAGAAAAAACACACTTACAGTGACAATTAAAATTGATCCCTTTGCTAAAGTCATCAAAGCAATTACAGGTTGCAAAAATTTGAACACAAGCAAAATGAAAAGAGTTAATGTCCACATAAAAATTGGAATCACCTTGACATAACTGAAAAACTTTGTCTGTTAGTTAAAAGCAATAGCCTACTTGCAAATACACATTACTTGATATTGAGGAGTTGTCCATATGCCTCACTGCCGGCTAACACATATGAAATAAGGGTGGATGTGCTGAAATATTGGTGAAATTAAAAAAAGTGTATACGTGTATATATTTGGGTAAAATTGTTCAACTTACAAGTTTAAAAATAGTATTATGCTAAACACGTATCCCATCCAGTTTGGTAAAAACAATTTTCCCATGAGGTGCAGATTTGGATGCATTTCTTCAACACATTTAGTGGAGCCATCAACAATACTTTCCTCTAAAAGAGTTTAGTGTCAATAAGGACTGTTGAGCAGCATTTGGAACCGTGATAACAAACCTATATATTCATCATCACTTCCTGAACTTGAATCTTCACAAGTGAACTCCGTCTGGCCGATTGGAACTCTAAATTAAAACATTGATCTAGATTAAGTTTACTAAGCTGAGATACAAAAACATCATCCAAACATAATTGATAACGACCAAAGCCTCTGGATCATATGAAAAGCTAGTACAAAAGATGTAAAACACAATAAAACATATCTTTTATATTTGTTTCAAAAAATTGGGATTGCACAACTTACAGGGCTTCCTGATCAGCAGAATGAACAGAATTGTGTTGTCTCAATAGAAAAACTTCTTGATTTTCATGACTTCCACCTAAGAACTCATGAACTGAGTTGCTAATGGCAGCTTGACTTACTTGCAACACTTCCACCATCAATGTCACAACCAACATCTGGAAAAATTTTTATTGGGCTTAAAATGGCTTAATTAAATTTTGTTAAGTTATGCTTGAAACTACAATTTGTGGTAAAACAGACTTGAGAAAAACTCGGCCAAATGATTTCAAAAATACATAACAAGGAATGCTCCAGTTTGGCAATGACAGTTTACAAAAAAACAATTTGCCTAACAGAACATCAAGGAGTTTGGAATATTCATTGTATTGTTAAATCCACCCCCCAAGGTTACTGCAATTATTTGTTGTGAATGATTTTAACGTTTATTAAGTGCTTTAAAAAGTAAGTTTGTGTGACATAGTGGCATGTTTCAAAACAATTTTATGAACCTAGAGTTAATTTTCAAACTGAAAATTCCATCAAACTTTGTTGAATAATTTACTTATTTCAAGGGCAAATACTGTGGGTTTGAGCCCAAACAAAACAAATAACAAAAAACAACAAGTCAAACTACAGATTATTTAAATTTTACCCCACTGGGACATTAGTATTTTCTTTCAGGGTTGAACAATCTAGTGTCACTTGCTGCAAATCACCACCAGACATGGGGTCGAATACACATTCCATGCATTCGAATACTTCACGAATACTCGGTTAGCTGTATTCGTATTCATGAATATTTACGTGGTTTTCGAGCGCCAGCAATTCGAATTGTATTCGAATGAACCGATTCATGTATTCGTATTCACAAATAAATCAAAAATTTCGGAGTGCNACAATTCGAATTGTATTCGAATTATTTAATTCTTGTATTCGTATTCATGAATTCTTTTAAAAATTTGAGAGACAAACGACGAACTGTATTCGAATGAATGGGCTCATATATTCGTATTCACGAATTCTTTTAAAAATTTCGGGGACCAGCAATTCGAATAATATTCGATTAAATCGACCGGCTCATTCGTATTCATGAATTGTTATGTAGGTTTCAAAGTTCAACAATTCGAATTGTATTCGAATAAATAGTTTATTGCATTCGTATTCGCGAATGATTGCAGGATTGTTTAGACTACCTATTCGAATGAATTGCAAGCAGTGTTCGTAGTTGCCAAATCTCATAAAATTAAGACAATTATTAAACTAAAAAGGCATAACATGTTTGAAAAGCTTCCCACTTATAGTCCTGTGGTCCAGAAATTTTAACAATTTAATTCGTACGTAACAAATTTAGAAATTCGTACGTAACAAATTTAGAAATTTGCA
>QXVZ01032288.1:0-15025 GCA_008931825.1 Phallusia fumigata
AGCCAACTTGCAATGAGCCAATCGCATAGGTTTACAGGCGCTTTTAATTTTTTGTGAACACTTCCCTGTTTCTGATCAAACAGCGACCCCGGTATTTTGCATGTCACGTGTGTTCTGGTGGATATTCGGTTGTCAGCATCAGTAGAAATGTCCACATCGAAATATTACCGAATCACCCAAGCAAAATGTAAAGTATTTCGCAAAAATGTCACTAGCCATCCTATCATCTCAAACCTATTTGCTACACAGAAATATTCCTGGACCTAAATTTTAGCCTAGTTGCTCGAACTTGAATGCTGTTCAGCAAAAGGATCCCAATACTGGAACGTTATTCGAAACATCGCACACCAAATGTACGCAAACAATTCTTAATTTTGGGTCCCTTTTTTAAAGGTAACATGTATTGTTTTTAATATTAGACAACCGCCATTTACCCATCTAAGCAATTTCCTTCTGCGTAACTTATCGAATGTAATTCTAATTTTTGTCTACAAACAATTGAAACTTAATGCGTAGGTGGAACCGAGTGCACGCTGACCGCCTCTTGTACCGCAATTGCATTGATTGTGTTGAACACATTTTTACAATACCAATGCGTCACTAACAGCATTATATTTCTCGCTTAGTTATTTTTGACCATTTTTCCTCAGGAACTTTTGACAAGCACCGGTCAAGGGGGACAATCACCGCTTGTAGGACTGCCAGGAATTAACGGGGGAAAACTGATTGAAACGATTCGATGCTCTACATGAATATACAACAGCGGAAGCGAGGCACAATTCAACATGTCCGCAGGAACTAACTGCTGAATGCAAGTAAACCTACAATTATTAAAGACGCGTCTATTCACAAAACACACCATAACAAATTAAAAAGAAATCAATCAGTATTGCGCACGTTAAAATATCTATATACACAGTTGAAAATAGGCGTATAGTGTTTATAGGCGCCTTTTAAAGTTTAATGAACACTTCCCTGTTGCTGCTCCGAATAGCTACCCCGGTGTTGATTTTTGCATCATAATTTGCATGTTGCACTTACTATTTTTGCATGTCACGTTTGTTCTGTTCTATATTCGGTTGTCAGCATGGGTCGAAGTGTTCACATCAAAAATATCAAAATTCTAATTCAATAATTTTAATAGAACGTTGAAGTAAACCTAAATCAGCAAACTAAGGCGAAAATATACCACAAAAATACCATAAGTCATTCTAACGTATCATTTTTAAACTTGTTTTATTTTGATAAATACACCTGCTCCTAATATTGGGCATAATTGCCGAAACGGAATGCTGTTGTTAGTTTCGTTGCAGATCAGTGTTGGGATCCGATACAGCAACTTTTTGGATGCATCGCACACCCAATGTAAGCAAACAATTGTAAAGTATTTTATTTTCACTCTGTTTGTTTTTTTCTTTTTCTTTTTCACACTGCATATTTGATCATGGAGTTAAGAGTTAAACGTTTCGCATGCTTGCAAACACCACAAACGAAACGTTTGATGTTCGCATATAGCCTTTTATTTTTATGTCCGAATGGGATTAAATTTTTAATAAAATTTATGTTGGGTCATTGTAGTGCAACGATTGTTGCTGTTTGGTTGAACTTGTATGCTTTTTTCGTTGCAGATGTCTGTTCAGCACTTTTCTGGAATATTAAATTGATTGCAAAACCTGCAGTCGCGAAAGCAGTGGAGGAATCCGATACATGAACGTTGTTCGAAGCAACGCACAACGAATTTCTTTGTAGACAAGTATTACTGCGACGAAGAGAGAAACAGAAGGGACTACGAATCAGACAACCGGCATTTGCACAGTTAAGTTAAAAACAGTTTTATTCTGTGCAACTTCTTAAACGTAATTTAGATTTTCGTGTACAAACGAAATAAATCTAATACAGAGGTGGTACAGAGTGCACGCTAACCGCCCCTTGTACGTCGATTGCATTGATTGTCCGAAACACATTTTTTAATGACTATACATCACTAATAGCATTATATTTCTGGCTTTGTTAATTATGTCCTTTTCTCTCAAAATCTTCGAGTAGCACAGGTCAATAGAGACAATCACTGCTTGTAGAATTGCAAGGATTCAAAACGGACAGCTGATTGAAACTATTCGAGGCTTTACATGATTTCACAAAAGCGAAAGCGAGATACAATTCAACATGACCGGAGGAATTAACTGCTGAATGTAAGTAAACTTACAATTATTAAGGACTAGTCTATACACAGAACCCGCAGCAAAACAGATTAAACACAATCGCTATTGTTCACATACAAGTTGCAATAAGCCGACAGCATTGACTTACTAGCGCTTTTTAAAGTCTTGTGAACACTTTCCTGTTGCTGCTCCGAATAACGATTACAGTTGTTTGAATAATGATTTGCATGTTGCATTTTCTAGTTTGCATGCCACTTTTTTTGGCTAGTGTCCACATCAAGATATTAGCTAATTGCCGAAGCAAAATCAAATAAATTTATGATACAAAATTGAACTGAACCCTTGTGAGCAAAAAGGCAAAAACGTACAACAAAAATACCTTAAGCCCATCTATCCCATTAATCTTAAACTTAATTGTTAGGCATAAATAATCCAGCACCCCATATTAGGCTTAAATGCTGGAACTTAAATGCGGTTGTTAGCACACCAAATGTATATAAGCAAACAAAGGTAAAACGATTTTACGGAAAGTGTTTGTTTCGGATCTCCTTATTGTTTTTGTAGGCAAGTATTAATGAATCGAAGAAACAAATAAAATGGACCTCGAATAAGACAACTGACATTTGCACAGTTAAGTGAAAGCCAATTTTTATTCATGTAACTTCTGAAACGTAATTGTAATTTGTCTCTACAAACGAAGTAAAGAGGTGGTACAGAGTGCACCCTGGCCACCCCTTTTACCACAATTGCATTAATTTTCTGTGCGTCTTAACACAACATTTTTTTAATAACTATGCGTCACTATCAGCGTTGTTCTTTCTGCGTATATTTTCTTAGACATTTCGAGTGCACCCTGACCGCCCCCTGTACGCCAAATGCATTGATTGACCTAAACACATTTCTTCAATAGCTATGCGTCACTATCAGCATTAAATTTCTCGCTTTGTTATATCTGCCTTTTTCTCTTAGAACCTTCGACTAGCAATGGTAAAAAACGAGACAAGTCAACATGTGCAAGAACTAACTGCTGAATGTAAGAAAATTTACAATTATTAAAGACTAGTCTATACACAGAACGCACCGCAAAACAAATTAAAACCAATCGCCATAGTTCTCATACGCAGCTAAGTTGCAATAAGCCTACACTAATGACTTTACTAGTCCTTTTTAAAGTTTGTGAACATTTTCCTGTTGCTGCGACCAGTAGCCATTACAGTTGATGTTTGAATAATGATTTGCATGTTGAACTCACTGTTTTGCATACATTTTTTTTCGTTGGCTATTTGGTTGTCAGCAGCTGTCGACGTGCCCACATCAAAATATTAGCCAATTGTCGAGGCAAAATCAAATAAATTCATGATAGAAAATTGAATTACACCTTCATGAGCAAAAAGGCGAAAATATACAACAAAAATAACATAAGCCCATCTATTCCGTTAATCTTAAACCCGATTGTTAGGCATAAATAATCCTGCACCTAATATTAGGCCGAATTGCTGGAACTTGAATGCTGTTGTTAGCACACCAAACGTAAATAAGCAAACATCCGTAAAATGATTTTACGTAAAGTGTTGTAGGCAAGTATTAATGAATCGAAGAAACAAATAAAATGGATTTCGAATAAGACAACTGGCGTTACACAGTAAAGTTGAAGCCAATTTTTATTCATGTAACTTCTGAAACGTATTTGTAATTTGTTTCTACGAAGGAAGTAAAGAGGTGGTACAGAGTGCACCCTGGCCGCCCCTTTTACCACAATTGCATTGATTGTGCTTAAACAATTTTTTCAACAACTATGAGTCACTAACAACGTTATACTTCTCTTTTCGTTATTTCTGCCTATTTTTTCTCAGAACTTTCGACTAGCACCGATCAAAAGGGGACAAATACTCAGGTCAAGGGAACTTATAGGACAACCAGGATTTAAAATGGACAGATGATTAAAACGATTCGATAATCAGGAATTTACAACAGCGGAAGCGAGATACAATCCAATGTGTCCGAAGAAACTATCTGCTGAATGTAAGCAAACTTACAGTTATTCGAGTCGCATCTTCAATCAAAGCTATACACAGATCACATCGCAAAACATATCAGACAAATCTGTATTAAGTACGTTAAAATAACCATATACGCTGTTAAGTTGCAATGAGCCAATGACAGGCGCTTTTCGAAATTTGTGAACACTTTGCTGCTCCGAATAACGACCAGAGGTGTCCACCATCAAAATGATAGTGAAATCCATCAACAAAAAGTAAGACTCTTTACAGAAAATGAAAGAAAAGCTAGATCAGCAAACAAAATGAAATGCGTACAGAAAAATACCATAAGGGAGTTTTGCCGTTTGTTTCGTTTGACAGCCTCAATGGTAGCCCGCAAGTGCCGTTTTTCAAACGTTTTGAATGCTTGCAAACACCACAAACGAAACGTTTCTGTGATGATAAGGTTACATAAGTAAAAATGATGTTAGGTTGGGTAGGCTATAAACCAATTGTCCCAGTTCAATAGAACTTCAGTGGTTATGGTTAAATTTACACTAGATGTTAGCATACAGCCTTTTATTTTTATGTCCGAATGGGATTAAATTTTAGGTGGGGTCATTGTGGTGAAACAATTGCTTCAGTTTGATTGAACTTGTATGCTTTTTTTCGTGGCAGATATCAGTATTACTGCGACGAAGAAAGAAACATGAGGGAGTACGAATCAGACAACCGGCATTTGCACAGTTAAGTTAAAACCAATTTTATTCTGTGCAACTTATTAAACGTAATTTAAATTTCCATCTACAAAACAAATTACACTAAATACAGAGGTGGTACAGAGTGCACGCTGACCGCCCCTTGTACACCAATTGCATTTATTGTCCGAAACACATTTTTTAATAACTTTGTGTCACTAACAGCGTTATATTTTTCGCTTTGTTATTTCTGCCTTTTTCTCTCAGAACCTTCGACTAGCAATGGTCAGCTTGTAGAATTACGAGAATTTAAAACGGGCAGCTGATTGAAACTATTCGATGCCCTGAATTCACAAAAGCGGAAGCGAGATACAAGTCAACACGACCGGAGGAATTAACTGTGGAATGTAAGTAAACTTACAATTATTAAAGGCTAACACACCGCAAAACAAATTAAAAACAAATAAACGGTATTATGCAGATACGTAGTTAAGTAGCAATAAGCCGATAGTACATTGACTTACTAGCGCTTTTTAAAGTTTTGTGAACATTTTCCTGTTGCTGCTCCGAATATCGATCACAGTGTTGATTTTTGAAAAATGATTTGCATGTTGCATTTTCTATTTTGCATGTCACTTTTTTCGTTGACTATTTGGTTGTCAGCATCGGTCGAAGTGTCCACATCAAAATATTAGCTAATTTCGAAGCAAAATCTAACAAATATATGATTGAAAATTGAAGTAAACCATTAATCAGTAAACTAAAGCAATGATATACAGCAATAAGACCATAAGCCACTCTGTTGTATTAATCTCAAGCCCATTTGTTATGCACAAATAATCCAACACTTAACATTAGGGTTAATTGCTCGAACTTGAATGCTGCTGGTAGTTTCGTTACAGATGCTGCAGCAAAAGTAGTGGAGGAATCCACTACATGAACGTTATTCGATGCATCGCACACAAAATGTAAGCGAACAATAGTAAATGATTTTACTTGAAGTGTTTGTTTGATTTGGTATGAATTTTGATTTGGTTGATTTGTTACATGCAATTATGTGTGTCATTCTGCTAAAACTAACATAAGACTTGGATTCGGAACTACTATTGTAGAACAGCTAGCTATTCTACATTGAACATCCCTAGACTGGTAAATATGGTCAGGGAGATTCGTCATCAATTTTGTTTTTTTCCAATAGTCATTACGGCGAAGATTGAAATAGAAATACCCGCATTTTCGGAGGTGAGTTGACATCGTCGGAGATCATTGTTGCTTGTAGACTGCTGACATCGTAGACTCCCAAACGGTTTAATGCTCAACAGGTAATTAGTTATAGCCTAACACATTAAGTTTGATTAACAAATATTAGAAACAATTCGTAAAACTATATCTACATTGCTGAAACTAACCAGGGTGCACACTGTTTAGCGTTAAACAAAATTTTTCTGTATGGTTTGCAATGTGCATAGAGGTAAATTTATTTCCGTGACTGATATGTTTTTGCTTCAGGAACATTGATCAAGATTGGTTTTACAAGAGACCTCTTTCTTCGCATGGACGGTGTTTAATGATTTTTGTTGAAAATCACAGTATTGCATCAGCTCGAAAGAATTGAACCTGCCGTAGGTAATTTCGTCATTGCTCCCTATATGACCTGTGAAATTCAACAGATGAGACAACATGTTTCACATGTTTTTTACATTATTTTTCAAAAAAAGTGTTATTGTGGCGAAGATGGATGCGGACGTAACCAGCATTTTCAGAAGTTTTCGTTAATAAAAGCGATTCATATTTTTTGTTGACCTTTCTGCCCTTTCTTTTAGAACGTTGGACAAGCTCGACTCCGCCGGGCTTCGGTGTTGCTTGTAGGACTGCTTGGACTGCTGGCATCCCGTGCTCAATAGGTAATTCACTGTAGTCAAGCTTATTAAGGTTGACTCATTATTATTTGCAACAATGTTTAGTACAAAGTCTGATTGCTGAAGTCTAACCAGAGTGCACACCGTTTAGCCTTCAGTATCGTTTTGCGATATGGTTTGCAATGTGCATAGATATAAATTTACATGTTACTGTCTCTGGTATGTTTTTGTTTCAGAAACATTGATCAAGTTGGGATTTGACAGGAAACCTTTTTTTCGTATGGAAGTTGTTCGTTTCAAACATCCGATCACGTAGCAAAAATTGAAGCAGCGGCAGCAAAAGCAGTACAGGAATTCGGTTAATATGCATTGATTTGATTAGAAGCATCACGTGCCAAATGTAAGTAAACATATGTTATAGCTAAGCAAGGTGCACACTGTTTTAGTTCGATTCAAACCTCAGATTACCTTGGAAAAATTGATGCAAAAATTTGGTTGATATGGATTTATGCGATTAGGAGCATCACGCGTCGAATTGAAACAGAAGTAACCGGCATTTTCGGAGGTTAATTGAAGATAACGTAAAAAAACAAGAAATTGTATTTTTTGTTGACATTTCTGCACTTTCTTTCAGAACGTTGGACAAGAACGACTCCCCCGGGCTTCGGTGTTGCTTGTAGGACTGCTAGGATCGCATGCTCATCAGGTAATTAACTGTAGTCAAACACATTAAGTTTGATTCATAAATATTAGCAACAATTTTTAATACAAAGCCTGATTGCTGAAGTCTAACCAGGGTGCACACTGTTTATCCTTCATCTTAATTTTACGGTATGGTTGCAATGTGAATAGAGATAACTTTACATTTTTCTGTCTCTGTTATGTTTTTGTTTCAGGAACATTGATGAAATTGGCATTTAACAGGAGACCTCCTTCTTCGTATGGAAGATGTTCGTTTCAAACATCCGATCACCTGGCGAAAATTGAAGCAGCGGCAGCAAAGGCAGTGCAGGAATTCGGTTAATATGCATTGATTTGATTAGAAGCATCACGTGCCAAATGTAAGTAAACATATGTTATAGCTAAGCAAGGTGCACACTGTTTTAGTTCGATTCAAACCTCAGATTACCTTGGAAAAATTGATGCAAAAATTTGGTTGATATGGATTTATGCGATTAGGAGCATCACGCGTCGAATTGAAACAGAAGTAACCGGCATTTTCGGAGGTTAATTGAAGATAACGTAAAAAACTAGAAATTATATTTTTTGTTGACATTTCTGCACTTTCTTTCAGAACGTTGGACAAGAACGACTCCGCCGGGCTTCGGTGTTGCTTGTAGGACTGCTAGGATCGCATACTCAACAGGTAATTAACTGTAGTCAAACATATTAAGTTGATTCATAAATATTAGCAACAATTTTTAAATAAAAGTCTGATTGCTGAAGTCTTACCAGGGTGCACACTGTTCAGCCTTTTGGTTACAATGTGCATAGATACAAATTTGCATTTTTCTCTCTGGTATGTTTTTGTTTCAGGAACATTGATCCAATTGGGATGTGACAGAAGACCTCTTCGTTCATATGAAAGATGTTCGTTTCAAATATCCGATCACCTTTAAAAAATGAAGCTGCGGCAGCAAAAACACTGCAGGAATTCGGTTAATATGCATCCATTTGATTAGAAGCATCACGTGCCAAATTGAAACAGAAGTGACCGGCATTTTCGGAGGTAAGTTGAAGATTGACATTTCTGCACTTTCTTTCAGAACGTTGGACAAGAACGACTCTCCCGGGCTTCGGTGTTGCTTGTAGGACTGCTTGGACTGCTGGGATCGCATGCTCAACAGGTAATTAACTGTAGTCAAGCACATTAAGTTCGATTCATCAATATTAGCAACATCTTTCAATACAAAGTCTGATTGCTGAAGTCTAACCAGAGTGCACACTGTTTAGCCTTCAGCATAGTTTTGCGATATGGTTTGCAATGTGCATAGATATAAATTTACATGTTACTGTCTCTGGTATGTTTTTATTTCAGGAACATTGATCAAGTTTGGATTTAACGGAAGATCTCTCATCATATGGAGGATGTTCGTTTTAAAACTTCGATGATCTGGCAAAAATAGAATCTGCGGCAGCAAAAGCAGTGCAGGAATTCGGTTGCTATGCATCCATGAGATTAGAAGCATCACCTGCCAAATTAAAGAGAAGTGACCGGCATTTTCGGAGGTAAGTTGAAGTTCGCGTGAATAACAGCAAATTATAGTTTTGTTTACATTTCTGCACTTTCTTTCAGAACGTTGGCAAGCATTACTCCGCCGCAGATTGTTGCTGCTTGTAGGACTGCTGGCATCGCATGCTCAACAGGTATTTGAGTTTGATTCATAATTTTTTAAAACAAAGTCTGGTTGCTGAAGCCTAACCAAGGTGCTCACTGTTTAGCCTTTATCATAATTAGCGTTTAGACTTGGCAAATAGATAAATTTACATGTTTCTGTCTCTTTTTATTTCAGTAATGGCAGGAATTCGGTTAATATGCATTCATGTGATTAGAAGCATCATGCACCAAATTGAAACAGAAGTAACCGGCATTTTTGGAGGTAAGTTGAAGATAGCGCAAAAAACAACAAATTATATGTTTTGTTGACATTTCTGCACTTTCTTTCAGAACGTTGGACTAGCACGACTGCGCTGGGCTTCGGTTTTGCTTGTAGGATGCTTGGACTGCTGGGATCGCATGCTCAACAGGTAATTAACTGTATTTTGATTCACAAATATTAGCAACAATTTTGAAAATAAAGTTTGGCAGTGAACCAGGGTGCACATTGTTAAGCCTTCAGCATAATTTTGCGATATGGTTTGCAATGTACATAGAGATAAATCGTCAGCAGCAAAAGCAGTGCATGAATTCGGTTAATATGCATTGATTTGGTTAGAAGCATCACGTGCCAAATGTAAGTAAACATATGTTATAGCTAAGCAAGGAGCACACTGTTTTAGTTCGTTTCAAACCTCATATCACCTTGCAAAAATTGATGCTTTTTCAGAACGTTGGACAAGCAGATATGGTTGGAAGGTGCATAGAGAGAAATTTACATGTTTCTGTCTGTGGTATGTTTTTGTTTCAGGAACATTGATCAAGTTGGGATTTGACAGGAGACCTCCCTCCATATGGAAGATGGTCGTTTCAAACCTCCGATCACCTGGCAAAAAATGAAGCTGCGGCATCAAAAAGCAATGCAGGATATCGGTTGATATGGATTGATGCGATTATGAGCATCACGTGCCAAATTGAAACAGAAGTGACTGGCATTTTCCGAGGTAAGTTGAAGATAACGTAAATAACAAGAAATTATATTTTTGTTGACATTTCTGCACTCTCTTTTAGTACGTTGGACAAGAACAACTCCCCCGGGCTTCGGTGTTGCTTGTAGGACTGCTGGGATCGCATACTCAACATGTAATTAACTGCAGTGAAGCACATAAAGTTTGATTCATAAATATTAGCAACAATTTTTCATACAAAGCCTGATTGCTCCAGAGTGCACACTGCTAGGCCTTCAGCATAGTTTTGCGATAAGGTTAGCAATGTGCATAGAGATAAATATACATGTTTCTGTCTCTAGTATGTTTTTGTTTCAGGAACATTGATCAAGTTTGCACTTAACAGGAGACCTCCCTTCATATGGAAGATGTTCGTTTCAAACCTCCGATTTCCTGCAAAAATTGAATCTGCGGCAGCAAAAGCAGTGGAGGAATTCGGTTGCTATACATTCATGTGATTAGGAGCATCATGTGCCAAATTGAAACAGAAGTAGTCGGCATTTTCGGAGGTAAGTTGAAGATAGCGTAAAAAAACAACAAATTATATTTTTTGTTGACATTTCTGCACTTTCTTTCAGAACGTTGGCCAAGCACGACTCCGCCGGGCTTCGGTGTTGCTTGTAGGACTGCTTGGACGGGATCGCATGCTCAACAGGTAATTAACTGTAGTCAAGCACATTAAGTTTGATTCATAAATATTTGCAACAACTTTTAATACAAAGTCTGGTTGCTGAAGTCTAACCAGGGTGCACACTGCTTAGCTTTCAGCATAGTTTTGCGATATGGTTTGCAATGTGCATAGAGACAAATGTACATGTTTCTGTCTCTCGTATGTTTTTATTTCAGGAACATTGATCAAGTTGGGATTTGACAGGAGACCTCCTTCTTCGTATGGAAGATGTTCGTTTCAAATCACCCTAGCAAAAATTGAAGCTGCGGCAGCAAAAGCAGTGGAGGAATTCGGTTGATATGCATCCATGTGATTAGAAGCATCACGAGCCGAGTTAAAGCAAAAGTAAGCGGATTTTTTTAGTTAATTTGAAGTTCGCGTAAATAACAGCGATTTGCATTTTTTGTTGACATTTCTGCACTTTTTTCGGAACGTTGGACAAGCACGACTCCGCCGTCGATTATTGTTGCTCGTAGGACTGCTGGGATCGCATGCTTAACAGGTAATTAACTGCAGTCAAGCATATTAAGTTATTTTCAAAAAAGGGTGGTTGCTGATGTCTAACCAGGGTGCACACTGCTTAGCCTTTAGCATAATTTTCCGATATGGTTTGCAATGTGCATAGAGATAAATTTACAAGTTACTGTCTCTCGTATGTTTTTGCCAAATTGATACAGAAATAACTGGCATTTTTCGATGTAAGTTGAATTTCGTGCAAATAACAGTAAATTATATTTTTTGTTTGATTGTTGCTTGTAGGACTGCTGGGGTCGCGTGATTTACAGGTGATTAACTGTAAGCAAACACATAAAGTATGATCCATAAATATTAGCAACAATTTTTAAAAGTCTAAGTCTAAACAGGGTGCACACTGTTTAGCCTTCTTCCTAATTTTACGATATGGTTGCCATGTGCATAGACATAGCACTCAATGTTTCTGTCTCTGGTCTGTATAGGAGACCTCTTTCTTCGTATGGAAGATGTTCGTTTCAAACCTCCAATCACCTGGCAAAAGATGAAGCTGAGGCATCAAAAAGCAATGCATGAATTCGGTAGATATGCATTCATGCGATTAGGAGCATCACGCACCAAATTGAAACAGAAGTAACCGGCATTTTCGGAGGTAAGTTGAAGCTAGCGTAAAAACAACAAATTATATCTGTTGTTTACATTTCTGCACTTTCTTTCAGAACGTTGGACAAGCACGACTCCGCCGGGCTTCGGTGTTGCTTGTTGGATTGCTTGGACTGGTGGGATCGCATGCTCAACAGGTAATTAACTGTAGTCAAGCACATTAAGTTTGATTTATTAATATTACAACAATGTTTAGTACAAAGTTTGATTGCTGAAGTCTAACCAGGGTGCACACTGTTTAGCCTTTTGCATAATTTTGCGATTTGGTTTGCAATGTGTATGGGGATAAATATACATGTTTCTGTCTCTGGTATGTTTTTATTTCAGGAACATTGGTTGAATTTGGATTTGACAGGACACCTTCCTTCATATGGAAGATGTTCGTTTCAAATATTCGATCACCTGGCAAAAAATGAAGCTGCGGCAGCAAAAGCAGTGCAGGAATTCGGTTGCTATGCATCCATGAGATTAGAACCATCACGTGCCAAATTAAAAGAGAAGTGACCGGAATTTTTAGAAGTAAGTTGAAGTTCGCGTGAATAACAGCAAATTATATTTTTTGTTGACATTTCTGCACTTTCTTTCAGAACGTTGGCCAAGCACGNTGTCTGGTTGCTGAAGTCTAACCAGGGTGCACACTGTTTAGCCTTCATTTTAATTTTGCGATATGGTTTACAATTTGCATCAAAATAAATTTACACGTTTCTGTCTCTGGTATGTTTTTGTTTCAGGAACATTGATCAAGTTTGGATTTGTCAGGAGGCCTCTTTCCTCGTATCGAAGTTGATCGTTTCAAACCTCCGATCACCTGACAAAAAATGAAGCTGCGGTAGCGAAAGCAGTGCAGGAATTCGGTTGATATGCATTCACGTGCCAAATGTAAGCAAACGCTTCCCGAAGCTAAGCAACATGCACACTGTTTTAACCTCTATCCTAACTTAGTATGTTTTTGCTTCAGGAAATTGGACTCTTCCGAAATATCAGACGTATAGGAGGAAATTCGGTCGACATGCATTCATGTGATTAAATGCACCAGATGCCAAATTGAAACAGACGTAACCGGCATTTTTAGAGGTAGCTTAAAGTTAGCGTAAATAAGAGTAAATTATTATTTTTGTTTACATTTCTTCACTTTCTTTCAGAACGTTGGACAAGCACGACACCACCGGGCTTCGGTGTTGCTTGCAGGACTGCTGAGATTGCATGCTCAACACGTAATTAGCTGTAGTCAAGCACATTAAGTTTCATTGAAGAATTAAAACAAAGTCTGATTGCTAAAGCCTAACCAGGGTGCACACTGTTTAGCCTTTAACATAATTTGGGATATGGTTGCAATGTGCATAGACATAAATTTACATGTTTCTGTCTGTGGTATGTTTTTGTTTCAGGAACATTGATCAAAATTGAATTTGACAGGAAATTAGAAGCATCACGTGCCAAAGAGAAGTGATCGGCATTTTTAGAGGTAAGTTGAAGTTCGCGTGAATAACAGCAAATTATATTTTTTGTTTACATTTCTGCACTTTCTTTCAGAACGTTGGCAAGCATTACTCCGCCGTAGAGTGTTGCTACTTGTAGGATTACTGGAATCGCATGCTCAACAGGTATTTGGGTTGATTCATAATTTTTTGAAACAAAGTCTGGTTGCTTAAGCCTAACCAAGGTGCTCACTGTTTAGCCTTTATCATAATTAGCGTTTAGACTTGGCAAATAGATAAATTTACATGTTTCTGTCTTTTTTATTTCAGTAATGGCAGGAATTCGGTTATTATGCATTCATGTGATTAGAAGCATCACGTGCCAAACTGATAGCATTTTTGGAGGTAAGTTGAAGATAGCGTGAATGACATTAAATTATATTGTTTGTTGACATTTCTGCACTTTCTTTGTGAACGTTGGCCAAGCACGACTCCGCCGGGCTTCGGTGTTGCTTGTAGGATTGCTTGGACTGGTGGGATCGCATACTCAACAGGTAATTAACTGTAGTCAAGCACATTAAGTTTGATTCATAAATATTTGCAACATCTTTCAATACAAAGTCTGGTTGCTGAAGTCTAACCAGGGTGCACACTTCTCAGCCTTCAGCATAGTTTTGCGATAAGGTTTGCAATGTGCATGTAGATAGATAAATTTACATGTTTCTGTCTCTGGTATGTTTTTTATTTCAGGAACATTGGTTGAATTTGGATTTGACAGGACACCTGCCTTCATACGGAAGATGCTCGTTTCAAATATCCGATCACCTAGCAAAAAATGAAGCTACGGCAGCAAACGCAGTGCAGGAATTCGGTTACTATGCATCCATGTGATTAGAAGCATCACGTGCCAAATTAAAAGAGAAGTGACCGGCATTTTTAGAGGTAAGTTGAAGTTCGCGTAAATAACAGCAAATTATATTTTTTGTTTATATTTCTGCACTTTCTTTCAGAACGTTGGCCAAGCACGACTCTGCCGGGCTTCGGTGTTGCTTGTAGGATTGCTTGGACTGGTGGGATCGCATAGTCAACAGGTAATTAACTGTAGTCAAGCACATTAAGTTTGATTTATTAATATTGAAACAATGTTTAGTACAAAGTTTGATTGCTGAAGTCTAACCAGGGTGCACACTGTTTAGCCTTTTGCATAATTTTGCGATTTGGTTTGCAATATGTATGGGGATAAATATACATGTTTCTGTCTCTGGTATGTTTTTATTTCAGGAACATTGATCAAATTGGGATTTGACAGAAGAACTCTCTTCATATGGAAGATGTTCGTTTCAAACCTTCGATCACCTGGCAAAAATTGAATCTTCGGCAGCAAAAGCAGTGGAGGAATTCGGTCGTAGTGCATATGATCAGAAGCATCACGTGCCAAATTGAAACAGAGGTAACCGGCATTTTCGAAGGTAAGTTGAAGTTAGCATAAATAGACGCAAATTATATTTTTGTTGACATTTTTGCACTTTCTTTCAGAACGTTGGACAACCACGGTTCTTCCGGGCTTCGCTGTTACTTGTAGCTCTGCTGGGATCCGTGCTCAACTGGTAATTAACTGCAGTCAAGCACATTAAGTTTGACTCATTAATATTTTCCACAATTTTTAAAACAATGTTTGCTTGTTGAAGTCTAACCAGGGTGCACACTGTTTAGCCTTCAGAATAATTTTGCGTCATAGTTTGCAATGTGCATAGAGATAAATATACATGTTTCTGTCTGTG
>QXVZ01032289.1:0-13115 GCA_008931825.1 Phallusia fumigata
ATTTACTACGTGTGTAGAGTATTTGTTTGACACATTGCCTATTGTGTAGAAACCGTGTCCTACGTGTCCTTTCGTCTCATTTCTCTCGACGTCTGTTCGTCTACTATTCGAATTCGTTCTAACCACCGTACGATTGCGTACTGCACATTCGACAGCAAGAATAGCAATAGCGTTTTAACTGCGGGGATTCCGCCTTGTGTGGCGTTCCGCGCCAAGAACCGAGGCGCATTCAACGGACGTTACAATATAGTTTAACTGCTTGCCAAATGTGACCGTTTCTTTGCCTGGCTTGGTTACTATACATGCTAGAACAGGACAAATATTGTCGCAATTGTACAACTGGCGTTTGGGATAAAAACCAAACTGCTGCAATTTCAAAGTTAGCGCAATGTGATGTTGCTTATTTTTTGTCGAAGTACGAAATGCGCAAAATCAATTGCAATATTATATAAATTGACGCAGCCGATAGCAACCGTCGTACATTTGACTTCATTTCACCTTTGCGCCTAACCTTTAAGTAAATAAACGCTAGCAAATAAACAAACAGTGCAATGGTCAACAGCGTAATGAATAACAAACGCCAATATTTCTCTCACTTAGTCCAAACTAGTAATGCTGTGGGAACCTTAATTTGCGGTTAGGTTAGATGCAAAGTTATCCAGTGCTTGCGTTGTGAACGTGTTGTAAGTTTTGAGGGTTTTTATTGATGCTTTTATTTCGAAATTTTTATCGGCAATACTTGTCATGCATTTTTAGCCCTTCACAACGGTGGTTTTGTGACCCTATCTAAAAATGTTGGAGAGGTCTCTTTTATTTTGATGGGGGTTTCTCCGTTTTCTCACATTTAAGAATTATTTTTCGCTTCCGATTCGAATGCCCTCGAGACGAATGCATGACACTCGTAAAAGTTTTACGACATAAAAGCCTCGGATGATTTCCGAACACAACGCAACTTGTTCCATGACCCGGGTGAAAAAAAAACATCTGATAACTGCGATCCATGCAGAGCATCGAATACAGAACTCGATCATAAACGGATGTCAGTGCGATTAACAGGGGTACCAAGAACAATTGAACGATATATAAAGCAGGGGTGTGCGATCTGCGGTCCGCGAAACGATTTCTGTGCAATACTTTCGACCGATGTAAATCCTTTTTTTTCTGGAAAGCTAGAAAACAAGTTCAAATCTTGTTGAATTAAGGTGCTGCTCGTGGCATATTCCGATTTATTGTATTTGGCCCTTCAGCAACAAAGATTGCACACCCCTGATATAAACGTCAGGGAAATAGATGGTCCAAAAACAATTGGGAAATATTTTTACAGGCAAGGGGCCTAAGTAGCAAAAAACATGTTATCTCCCACATTTGCTTTTACTGTGGCTACAAACTCTTCCCTGCAGGTTTGATCCTCCAGTTTCCACCTTCTCGTTCGCTTTTCTGCTCCTAATCTAGCGCGCTGTTTGCCTTTTAATTTTGTCTTGCATATGACAGGCTTGTGTTGTTTGGCTACACATTCACCAGGGATAACTTTACAGTCCACTACCTGTTTTAGCCCCGTTCTTCGGCATAGCATATAGTCAACTTGCGTGTTGTTTCCGCTACTTGTAAAGGTGACCTTTTGTGATGTTCGCTTTTCGAAGAACGTGTTAATAATGGCAAGCCCACCTGCTGCTGCGAAACTCATGATCCGATCTCCTTGTTGATTATTTTCACCAAAGTCATGTCTTCCCATCCACGCTTCATGCCGTACGTGCCCGTTTAGATCTCCTCCAATACACAGCTGCTCTGTTTCTGGTATTTTTGTAGCGTAACTTCCAAGATGGTCCAGAATTTGTCCTTCTCGTCCTCTTCACACCCCGTTTGAGGCGGTGGTACTAAACACCGCATGGTACCACATAATACCGCATGATATCTTAGAAAGGTGTGTGAAACCCCATCAAAGGGTATAAGGCATGATATCCCCATGAGTGAATATAAAACCCCATTGGAAAGTATNGATATCCCCATGAGTGAATATAAAACCCCATTCCCCCCTATGATACCCAACCCAAGAATATGAGACCCAATTGGAGAGTTTACGAAACCCCATGTGAGATGGGGTATCATGCGGTGTTTAGTACCACCCGTGTCAGTTGAAAGAAAATCAGACAGGATGGTGGGCGTTAAACTGATGGTCGGAAAGCAGATCATTAATGTTATGAGCGTGTACGCACCTCAAACGGGGTGGTACTAAACACCGCATGATACCCCATCTTACACGGGGTTTCGTAAACTCTCCAATGGGGTCTCATATTCTTGGGTTGGGTATCCCCCCCCCCAATGGGGTTTTATATTCACTCATGGGGATATCATGCCTTATACCCTTTGATGGGGTTTCACACACCTTTCTAAGATATCATGTGGTATCATGTGGTACCATGCGGTGTTTAGTACCACCGGTTAAGAGCCCCCTCGGCTGCCCCCACCAACGTCGAATTTCTTACAATGCGCCAAAACTCACTCTCTTGCGAGTCCCCGACACACAACGCCTTGTAACGACGGTGTAGCTGCAGCGCGTTCCACCTTGATCCACCAATTGTGCCCTCCATTTCTTTCGCGCCTCATAACGTCTCAACGTTGCGCAGCTATTTCCGGCTTGGTGATTGTTTTGGTGAAATTGGGCCTCTATTATTTCTTTCACCGAGCGAAATAAACTCAACTCAAGTATTAAAAAAAGGCTCTGCCAGACTGTACATAAGTTGCAATTAATTTTGTAAAAAAATCGATTATCATTTTCTTGCACCAAGCAGCACATAAACAGTTTAAAGATCGGTGGTACAAGCTACCCATTCTTTAATGAAATTGATTACACACGTTTTAACACCCGAAACGCAATTTGTGTCAAAATTATTGAGAGTTTCGTACACTTTCTTTGAATGCATTTCACAATTTTACCCGAACAATATTTAACTAGAAATCCCGTAACTTTATCAGTCTGTTGCTGACAAACAAGCACGCGACAGGGTGTTTCAGCTAACGTACGCCGGTTTGCAAGCACAACTTTTGTAAAGATATTACGCTATTCGTGTTTATGATGCTGACATGGACGTCAGTTGTCACCACGATGCTTTAGGCTAAACTTACGTCCCTAGAAAGCTAAATAAAAACGTTTGTTTCAGCTGTCATGTTTTTATTCTTTTCTATAAGCAGCTTATATCTAACGCCCCCGCGCTGCTTGCACTTTTGCATGCCTGGAACTGATTTTTGTGGTCGAATAATTTGTAAAAAAGCAAAACGTCGGTAACTGGTTCAGTTATATGTCAGCGGTGAGCCAGTTCTTGCAGTACTTCTTGTTTTCCTCTGGGAAAATTCCCGTTACTATGCAAGGAGTTCTTTAGTTCGATGGTAAAAGCCGTCACGGTAATATTTGTAAAGTAAATCATGGATATGCACTAAGGGCAACGTCCGCGTTATAAGAGCTAAAGTAAACATGGTGCACTAATATCACAGGGTAAATATGCTTGTGACAAACAAAATGCTGGTCCCCGCGTTGCAGTCGATATGCGATTCCGCCTCCTACAAACTTGCCTGACAACGTTGAAGTTTTGCGCTGAAAGGTTTGATTTGAACACACTTAAACTACGCTAATTTCTACGGAGTGAAGGCACACATCGACAGCACTACACCTCTGAGCAAGACGTTGCGCATACGTCCGCTTTGTAATTTTTTGCTTTGGGTATAGTTGGCCCTTTGCGTCGCCACCTAATTCTTATTTCAAAACACACTAACATTGCAACAGTATTTTAATATTCTGGCTGTCACTAGTTGCAAAACCATTCGAGTACAAGGCAAACGTACATTACCATGAAACTGATGGAATAACAGCTGTATTTTTCTATGAGGTTTGTCAAATAACTACTTCGACTCGGTATTGGGAATAATGTGTTTTAATCACGAAGATCCACTTGTCGATGTTTTAGAGTTTACATTCTCCGTAGGATTTCTAAAATGGTTAGTAAAATCTTTTAGTAAAGGCAGTTCGGGTCGATAGTTTTCTGCATTTAAGGTCCTGCAAAAAGGAAACTGCTGTTGCACAAAAGATGTGGTTCAAAGTTCGTTGGTACCAGCTTCTTTGCCAAAACTGATAATACGCGGCACATGGTGGCAACGTAATGTTTGCCAAAGTCCTCCTGAGCGATAACCGTGTCGTTTGCAATGCAGACCAATTGATGTTTCAAGTTACCAGAAATCCCGTGACATATGTGGTTTGGTGCCAACAAACAGGCAGCAATCAGTCAAAACATTCTGGGCACAGCAGTTGATGGTTAGCACAGCTATACTGGAGTTCGTTACCGTGCAGTCGTTTGAAGTCAGTGTGCAAAATCTTTGTTTGGAGCTAATAAAAACACTTTAAAATTTGGTCATGGTAAGTCTTTCTGGTTCGTAGACTCGTGGAGGAACTGTGTTAGATCTAAAGACTGATTCATGCTACACTTGCTTCTGCCTAATCGTGTAGTACTAAATAATTGTTTTTGGTTGTGGCACAGAGAAGTGCAAACGCTTATTTAAACATCAAATAAGCTGAGCTGTACGTTTTTGTTTGAGTTAGTTGTTTCACACTGCTTAGCATTTTACGGTTAGCGTGGCTGTGTTTTTTTACCCTTGATAGTAATCTCTATATAGGTCCACTTCGCAATTGTCATAGTTGTATTTACAGTGAGAAGCAACTGCATCTCAAATCAGTGAAACGTAAAGAACTAAAGCAAAGTTTGCGTGTCGATAACTCGGACAGTATTAGTAGTGATACATGAACTTTTTTAAACACACTAACGTTATCAAACCATACCTAATCCCAATTCCCGGCGTTCGGGCCTCAACACGAAATAACCATACATAATCTAGTTGCAAACGTGGGTTAGTTACATCGACACGGGCTGTATTTCCTTACATTTTTTAAACCAAGTTTGTGAAAATGCCAATGTTAAAAGTTCTGTTCGCATTAACAGGCAAAGTTGTTACCAGAAGTAGCTACAATACCACACAGACGCGTTTAGCTTCTTTTGTGTGTTAAACACATTTGTTCCCAATCTTGTACAATTCATAAATGATGCCAGGTTCGGGATGGAACAGGACAATCATGGCCTCGGCGCATAAGCAAACGTAAATTTTGAATATTGTCGCTCACAATGAGCCATCGTCGTACTACCTGGCACATTGTAGTTCCATTGGGTATTTTTGATTTATTTGTTTGTGGTTGGTGACTTTCGTGTTCCATTGGGTTTGGGGCAATGCTGATTAGATTTCTTCTCAAGGTAACACAAGCGACCAAGATAGGATTACGATCCTGCGAGCTCAAGGCAATCGGGCTAACCACTCGGGAATCGAAAACGAACATGTTTTTGAGAGATCACTTATCGCTATCAACACAAATATGGGGGGACATGTTTTTGATGATGGTTAAAACGAAACATATGTATCAATTGGCCATTAACATAAAAATCAAAATGGATGTATGCTCGTAAAAGTATATTTACAAATTGTAGAAATAAAAGAGTACAGTTAAGTCCGACTTCCTGCTCAATGTAATAGTTTGCTTAAAAATCAATTTAGTTCGGGTTTTCTCAGATAGGCCAGGTTCGAGGGATTCCTCTTCTTGTTGAATCAGCAAACCCACTTTTGGTTTCGGTCATGCGTTCATGATCCAAACAAGAATTTTACATTTTATGTTCAAAATTTTTTCTATTTTTCCCTGCTGGTCACGCTTGAATAAAGTATTTCCTTCCAGAACGATTACACTTAATTAAAACTTATAATGTGTTATGCATTTAAAATCGTTTTTCTTACATCCTAAAATCGTTTTTCTTACATCCTGCAGTAGCTTACGGCTGCTTGGCTTTCCGTGCCTAAATGTCTGGTACGCGTAATAAATTACCTGAATCTGCCGTTCATTTAGTTCTTTGTTTTGTTGTTTGCGGGATCATTTTGGATCACGGATTTTTATTGTCAGAGTGACATCGCACTATCGCTCGTAAACATGGAGTTAGCTAGACGTCAGTGCCTGGTGCAGACATAAATGTTAACGAGGCTCTGAACTACTGGCAATGAATAATTCCGAGTTTGGAATCAATTTCGGTTTAGCTAAAACACGCTCCCGTCAAAGAAACGATTACGGTTGCCAGGAAACACAGGTTCAGAGAAGTGGCAATGTGTTTGTTTTGAAACTTAGGAAGTTTATGTAGATTTTGGTGAAAAAGTCATGGATCATACCTATGCAAATGATAATGGTGACGCTTACGAAACAATTGGGATTGAAGAAGGTCAACAACAAGCAACAAAACTAAATATAAGAAAGGCACCAGGTAGGTCATTGTGATACTAATAATAATAAATGACCAAGCTGATGCCAAGCAGAAATCAGGGATCAGGCGGTTGCGACCGTTCGGGACTCAAGTACGTTGACCTGAACAAGGGCGATTACTTTAGTTTTAAGTTTCAAGCATTTAACAGACTACCCAAGGGTAACGTTGTTACTTACGTAGTTTTATACAGTAAAAACTTCTGATACAAGACATAGCTTATCATCCTTAGTCATTGATTTTATTCATGAGAGCGTTTAAACAACGGAAACTAGTACTTGCGGTACTTAACAACGGCGCAGCACCTATACACCGGCTTGCAGTTAAGCGTGGCAACTAATTACACATTAACATAATGGCACAGACAGTACATTACAACGAAACGACATTATTTAATATCCAATCACAGGCATTAGTATAATTGACATAAATCTAATGTGTTTGCACTTTAACCGCTACAACCTATTTTCTCTCACCACACAATAAAAAAGACTACGATTAAAAGGGCTGCTTAACTGACATCGTCGTAGATCTAAAAACATTTTACCCCGCACAAAACAACGAGTAAACACAAACACCATGTGTCCATGCCACTCAGAATATGGACAATATACTAGAAAGGCTATTTGACCCATCCAATGGATTGTTACGTGAAATCGAGGAGACTAGAGACTTTCCGCTACTCTTAAACATAAAAGATTATTCACCGGACCACAGGGTTCAAAAACTCAGGGACCACTTCGCTTTTGCACGTTGGGCCATGCAGCATTAGAACTAAGGCCGTAGATAACAAAAACAATTAAACAGCATTTTACAACAGCCGCTTAGTACGTCATGGAAAAGTTCCACGAAAACGAAACATCAAATTTATAATTTCACCATAATCTAAAGCACATAACGTTACAAACTTTAGGTTCGGTATGAATGCAGATTCCCATTTTATATACAAGTTTGTTTTGAAATTACCAGCAACTCACTGTCCATCACATAAAAATGTTAGAAAAACATACGGTTTGGTTTAGCATTTACATTTACAGACCGCAAAAGCAACTAACGAACATATGTTTTTTAAAAGTTGCAGAACCTGTCGAACCCAAAGTGCACGTCTACCAACGGTCAAAGTGTCTTTTTATTGCCGTAGGCGTTGGGCTACTACTATTAGCAGTTGTCCTTGTTCTTTCAGCACTATCTTTTGCCGGTTATATGGTAAGTTCTTTTTACGTTTTACCACACTTATAAAACCACCTCGACATATTTACATTATGTTAAAAATGTTTTGCAGAATATAGCGTCAGATATCTACGAGGGTATGTACGTATTTTATTGGGGTGTATGTTGTCAATGTGAAAAAGTATCGTTTTTTTAAGTTAATTAGCCGTGGTTAACGAAGGAACCTAGCATTCGGTGCGTAAACCTTAACCCAGTGTGCGACCATGTTGGTACATTACGTAGTGCTGTCAAAAAGTAATAATATGTATCAGGTTAACACATGGCTAAGGATTCCAAATGTTTGGGAAGCAGTGATTTACACACTACAAAGACAAAATTAGCAGTGTTTTTTTTCAATCACCTTTTCTTTTTTGCACTTTAGGCTTGTATGTTCGAGCAATTACAAAAAATAATTTTTTTCTGCGCAAAGCAGAAAGCAATCCCGAAGAAACTCCAACGAGTTCGGTTTCGTTTCAACCAACCACAACTGCGGTCAAATTTCAAACCACCGCGGTTTCTTCGCCAGAAACTTCAACGGCTCCTGTGTTGGGTACAAAAGAAAATCCTGCAAAATCGTGTTTACATTTGTTGGAAAACGGTTTTGTAACTGATGCGGTTTACTACATCGCTGAAAATCCATTGGATTCTTTTCCTGTGAGTAGTTAATTTGCTTCAACTTACCGCTTACTAAGAATCTAACATTTGATTTGCAGGCATTTTGTGATATGAACACAGACGGGGGAGGTTGGACACTTGTCGCAACAATTAATGAAAAGGATTTGACCAACAGATGTGCAACCGATGATAAGTGGATGGGAGGTGTAATTTCACAGCACATTGAGATGTTTTAGATCATTCATTGTTTGTTTTATCTCAGAAACTCGCAATTGGGTGAACAAAGACACGTTTGGAACACTAAATATGTCCACAGCTGATGATTACAAAAACCCGGCATATTGGTCACTGAAAGTAAGGGTTTGTTTCAAGTGAATTGTTACCGCAAATTTTGTTACTGGTACTTAATCTTGTGTATTTGGCCGTATTTTTTATTGGGCCAGAGTCGTTAACAATGTTTTCAATGACAGTCATGGTTTTGTAAACAAAATTTGATGAAATAATGAAACAAACAATACTTTACATTACACGATACATACAAATCGGATAGTGTTAAAAAGAACGGAACTTCATACCGGTTTTCTAATACAGAACTTGAATTGATAACAAAAGTGGTACAGACCTGATTTTTTGTGTACGTCAGGCGTCCAACGTTTTGTTGAGACATGTACAGAACAACGCATCTCTAACTGCTACAAAAGCTGCGACCCATCTTGAGTATTTCACAAGCAACAATTTTTTAGCGGATTACGGAGGAAATTTACAGAAACTATTTTCGATTCATTATCCATTACACCCTGGTGGAGACGGTAAACGGTTTCGTGTTGTACTGACAATTGTGTATTATTATCTTTAATGTAGGAGTTATTTTCAAGCAGTAAAGGGCCCGGCAGGTTGTTTGTTAACGAGTTAAAATATCATAGCGATAACTTGTGAATACAGAGGCAACATATGGACGATTTACCTAACTGACCTTTCTTTAACATACAACTGTTACGGTAGTCATCTATCCTGATGTTGACGCAATCATGGACAAAGTGTCTCTCCGTTCGAACGAAATTAGCAAGCAGTTTTCCTCGTTTTATTTTTATGATTATGAATATGAAGATAGGTTGGGCGAAATGTTCAACCCTACAGGAATGAAGGTTAGCATGGTGGAACATGGGTTGTTAGGATCCAACCAATTAGGTTCTTTCTGTTTAGATTGGAGTATATCAACCAGGATGTTCTCAATCGAATATTCACTATGAAGCAGACGCCCGGTAAGAAACAAAAATTTTATTAAGCTTTGTAACTAAGGTAATTTTTTGCGCAAAAGATGTTCATACACCAAAAGCAAATGGACCAGCAGAAAAAGTCATCCTTTCGTTGGAATGCTGGGAATAGGTAATGAACAAAGGTCCCACGACCGATTTTGGATTGAGGTAAGTTCCTTTTTTTCCAAAGTAAATTATTTACAACATAGACGTCTATATTTTAGGTCAGCAGTGAACTACAACTTGGCAGCTTCGGCCCCATTTACAACAACGAAATAGTATTGGGCAATTTTACAATGACGTACCGGGGTATGTGCAGATACAATGGACCAGGACAGATACAAAGCGTTTGCGATATATTTTTCTTCATCTACAACTCTGCGGTAAGTATGTGATGCCTACTGTTTGCATTATGTGAATCCTACGTTGAACACAGGAATGGGGTTTTACTGAAACACCGACGTGGATAGAGGATGACAATACAAGTTTGATGGATTATTATCACTACGAGTACTTGTTTGGTTTTCCTTCCAATGGATTGTTTGGATATACTATGTTATCTAAGTATGTTCTTCCAATTTGTATAAAAAGCATAAAAGTTGTCCACGAAACCAGCGCTGTTTAACCTCGTAGAGGGTGTACCCAAGCGTTTAAAACAACGGCGACAGGGGTACATACGTACGATGCGGTACATAGGGGTCTACCACAAACATTGGAGGAGTGTACAGGGCAGGCCCGGAAATCGCAAAGTAGACTGCCCGAAAACAATAAAAGTGGTAGATTGTTTTGCGTTTTTGGCTCATCTTTTTGCTTTAACATTTGTTTTTACATTCAAAAATTAATGCTATAATTAACACACAAAAATCAAGCTACTTAAATAAGGAATACAACAAGTATTTAACCCTTGCTTGTTTTTTTGTCTGTTAAGGAGTAACGGACTGCCGCTCACTGATCTAGAACTTCAAAATACACTGAATGCAACGCTTAACATTATCAGTGAGGTCCATGATCTTTGTAAGTACACAAGGTTTGATAGGTGTAACAATTATTTGGACTGTTGTATGTCAACTCTCCGGTATGCCGCGTTTTTGGTTACGAGCGCAGGCGGACCGCTTGGTATTGATTGAGATCAATAACCGGTACTTGGAGTGTAAGATCGTATAAACGTTAACGCTACATTGCTTGCTTTAAATTTGGACCACTAGTATATGCTACAAAACATCAATAGAATAATCATTGACACAATCGTACGATGCGGCCCATTGCAACAGATTTTTGCACACGCGCTTGGGCAAAACGGTTGTTTGGTAACAAACAGAAGGTCAACAAAATAGTTTAATATGCTTGTTTCGGTGCGTAGCTTTGACAAAACTGAGTTTTACTGTGAAACAGGTTTATATGATGTCTTAAAATAATAAAATAGCACCCAAACGAATTGCATTTTAGATCCAGATTGTCAAAACGCTGAGGAACGCCTTGTGGTGCCGGTTACGTTTACTGTCGGAAGTTCTTCAACCGTCATGGACATGACACCACCGAAAGTAAGAAACAGCACTCAGCCTGGTTTCATTCAATTTTTTGCCAAGGGCAAAACGGGAAGCGTCTACGCCATGTGTCCAGGATTGATGTAAGTAGATTGTAAAACTTGACGCGATGTGTTAAGTGATGCTTTAAAATGAATTTGTAGGGTCGACGACTGCTCGGCAGAGTTTGTTTGTGTGGGGGGTGCGGCTACCCATACCACTGCTGATTGCAACGACTTTTTAAGTAAGTTATAAAAGTTGATTGTTTTTTATTTTTGAACATACTGTATTTCTCTTAAGGCTGGGGAGGGTTTGATGGAACATCTATCGATGACAGCCGACCTGCAAACTATTCGCACTCGGCAAATGACATTCATTCCACAATTATGATATTTTACAGATGAAAGCTTCTTCTGTATGCTGTAAACGTCATGTAGATACGTCATTGACTGCTCTTGCATTTTAATGTATATTTTTTTTCCAGTATAATCGAGTTTAGCTTGTAGTAATTTTACAAGTTATTAACGACGTTAGTTTGTACGCTCCTCGCAATTAGTGATAAAATTCTGTGTGTGATTTAGTCAATTGAATGACAGCAATTGAATGTTTAGACAAATGGTTATCAACCTGGGCACAACAAAACGTTTTTAGTGGGTCCACGGCAACTTCTAAATACGTGCTATTAGATTAATAAACACGATTTTGGAAAACATTTTTGCATTTTACAGTAGTTTCGCTTACACTTATCACAAAAAAAAACATGTACGGAATCCATACAAATCATGAACACAGGTTATGCTTGACTGATTTGTTTGGGGATCCGACTACTTTGTCGGCATAAGAAAGGGGTCGCCGTAACTAAATAATTAAAAATCACTGGTTTAGACGATAAAGCAACTTTAAACTGTGTTGATTGTATAACAGCTAGATGTTAATTGGTTGACGTATAAGTTCTTTTCTGAGATCAGCGAGTTAGATTCTTGAATGAATTTCTCGCAGTGTTGCACCTTCTGAAACAGTAGACTTGGTGTAAAGTTTTCCATCGTGATGTTTGTGAGCACGTGATAACTTTCGTAGTCACGCTATTATTAATATAAAAAACACTATCCGTTAGCACACATGGTCATCGCGAGTCATAGAAAATGGAAAATTTTAAATTTTTATCTCTCGTGGTAGGTGGAATTAACAAGTTTAAAAGTTTGACGATGATGTCAAGGGATATCATGAAGCGTATCTAACATGAAGTCAAATTATAACACATTCTTTTTAATGATCTTTAGCTCCCACTACCGGCGTCAGCGAAATCTGGGTACCACTTTCGTAATTTCTGTACATTAATAACAATATATTTTGTAACAGCAACAATGCAGTTTGGTTTGTTATTGCTTTCAACTTTTGAACAGCCTACAAATTCTCGCTTCACTAAACATAGTTAGAAAAACAAAATTTAAGTACCCTGAAGCGTTTGTCAACGTTTCCCATTGTTGGAACAATGCACAATTAACATCAGTACATCAGAATTAGGCGAACTTCCGGTTTATCCGAAGACGTATGTTTTAACTTTATCTAGGTAGTAGTTGATCGCAAAAGTACCTTTATTAAACGAACGTTTCTTTTAACCTTATCTGGATAGCGGCACTATGATGATAAAATTATTTTAAATTAAACGTACGTCATAGGCGCGGTAATACTGGCGGTGAGTCAGCAGAGTGCAGAAGTTTTAAGATGTCACAGTTTTCTAGACTGCAGAGCACAATGCTGTGAAGTGTCAAACAGTAAGCAGTAATTATGAATAAATGCAAATGCAACGTGGTTTTGGTGTTCTAAAATAGTAAATAATTCGAAATATTGTGTAAAAAACAGAAGCTTGTATTAAGAAAAACGGTACAAATCATTCGTAGATCCAGTTTTATCTGAATTAGGCGAAAAACGTCAATCTAACGAATAGAAGGTGATACCGACATTGCGATGACTATTCGAAACTGCACGGTCGGCAATAGCAAAAATAATTTATATGTTGCCTTTGTGCCAGCTTGCAATGTGCGTCGCAAAACTAGGCGGCTTTACGCACGGAAGTCGTTGAGCGCTCGGCAACAATTAGTTGTGACGCACGCAACGCTACAGGCTACTGATGTGTTAGGTAACATGTGAGATGCCTGTGATGCATGCAGGTGCGG
>QXVZ01032296.1:0-11151 GCA_008931825.1 Phallusia fumigata
CATTGGACATTTAAGTAGAAAACTGCATAAATTAAACTTTGCATGTGTTGAGACTTCTTCCTGCAGAAACAATCATGACAATATCAGCTGACTATGGAACCTAATGTACAATAATGTAGTGAATATATGACGTTTTTTAATTGGGTCATGTATGTGGAGTATGGTGAAGGCCACCTGTGTAGTTTTAACAATGCCTGATTGAGATAAAGAAGATAGTTTACAGGGCATGTCATTGTGGTGTATTATTTTCTGTTTTTTACCACATAGCCTCAGTAGTTGCCCCACTAGTCCCCAAAATGGATCAAAATATTAAACAGTGTTGGACTCTTTGTAGAACATGCCCGGTGCATAGAATTTTGCATAAAATGCTGGAGCCCCAGCGGTTACCCCACTAGCATCATAAAATTGGTGGAAATGAAATTTTGTAAAAACTTTTTTAAACTTAGACGAACAAGCTGAATCGAGCGGCAATGAAATGTCTGACAAACTGGAAAACGAAGAACATGACGTGTGAGACAAACACGATTTTACGTGTTTTACCACTCGTTCGTTGAGTTAATCATGTTAAATGTTTCCATTTCATTTCTGTGTACACGGTAAACCACCCGTTTAGGCGCTCGTAGCGTTTTTTCAAGTAACTCGTTGCGTTTTATGAACACGAGCGTCTGCCTCAGTTGCATTTTACCCGCCTACCAAGTTTGTTTTGGAAAGGCCGAACTATTCATGTATTTTTTCATTCCCGTCCCTCCCTCTTGTTCTTGGAATCCACTTTTCTGATTGTGTGCTAGATTTCTTGCGGAATAAAAATTTGCCGTTTTGGGCAGTTGCCCGGCTTCATGAGTTTGAACATACAATACAAAGCAAATTCATCACCGCAATTCTTCCCACGAACCAAATCTTTACCAGATAGATCCTTGCAACAATGCAGTTTACCTCAAAAGTAGTCTGTAAGTAGAAATCTTCTACATACATGTCTTGAGAAAACACGCGAAAGGTTTTTAGGTCACAAAAGTTGGAAACAAATGGCGCATGATAAAGTAAGGAGAGATAAAACAAAGTAAATTATTTAGTTGCTTGGTCCCTTGAGTAACAAATTGTTTGGTGCGAAAACCAAACCCATTGGGAAATATTCTAACATAAGAAGTTTAAAATGTTGGATCTAGAGACTGTCAACATTTGCATAGCCTTGGTGTATTCCGTCTGCTGTTCAATCTCGTCTAGTATTNGTTTAACCAATGATACGGTTACAGTCGGGTAATTAAAAAATCTCTTCCCAGGTGGTATCTCCTGGTCGTTTGGATTCTTCACTTACAAAATTTGACATTATTACGCAACAAAAGTTCGAAGAAGAGCGGCAACGTATTTACAAAGAAAGGCAAAGATTACTGGAGGAGGAAAATCAAAACTTTAAGAAAGAACAAGTAAAGCAATGTTTTGAGATGTGTCGAAAATTATTTCTGGGCCGAATGCCATGCATTATACATTTTTCCAAAGCTTCTTGAAGGCCAGTTTTGATGTTAAATCATTTTTATGTTTGATATTTCGCCGTCCTCAGGATGGGGTTTAAATACACGAGTCCGTGATTCAATAAAGGTTTCCGCCAATGTATACCAATACCATGTAAGTCGGTATAATTAGACGGCTAATTTCTAACCATGAGAATAATAGCAATGCTAGTAATTTGTTGCAAGTCAATTGCACTTGCAATTTTGAGCCTTGAATTGTGTTTTTGGTTTAACCAATTTGTCGAAATATCGTTTATCCTTAAAATGTCAGACCAAAAATGTTTTTACAAAAGATGCGTCTGGAGTCTCAACAGGACGATGAGGAATCTGCAAGCAGTGATTCTTCGTCACATGGATCTGTTAGCAATGAGAGTCCGAGTGAAACTAATTCGATACAAGAAACAAGATCAAAGAAACTGAAAAAGCGAAGAAAAAAAGCAAAACATGTTCCCAGTAAACTCGACTACTCGAAGCTAAAGTTTGATGTTTTGGAAAGGCGGAGAATGGAAAACGAGAGTTTGCAGATACAGGTAACATTTTGTTTTTAAATTAGAGTATTTTTCAACAAAATGGTATAGTCCCCCTTGGACAATCAAAAAAGATCCGAATATCGTCCTCAAATTTGTATTTTTACTGTCTAAAAAAGGCCTGAATGTTTTATTAGATGTGGAAAATGGTTTTCTACTGCCCTTTAGACCTATAGTAACTGTTGTTCATATTCGACGACCTGCCCCACTGTTGTGAATGTGTGAGTTGTCCCACGTGTCAACTAAAACGCATTGCTGTGGGCAAGCGCACAACTGGTAATCTAGTCAAACAGTTTATAAATGGTTTCCAAACACCTAAAAACTAGTCGATAAAAGTTAAAAACTCACATATGTGTAACATTTAACATGTTAATGGTGGACTTTCAGGAATAAGGGAAATTCGCACGTGACAAAAAGTAAAATCGCTCACAGTGCATTGATGTAGTTAATCTAACTGTAAATTTAACTTTTTTTTGGTCTTTTCTCTTAAAACCTTCGCGGGTACGTTTTAATTTTTGCACCTTTTCCAAACAGAAAGAAAGAAATAAGTTGCTTAACGACGAAAAGAAATTGTTCGAGGAAGCAAGACGCCAACAACAGCTGCAGAATGAAAACGAAGACGAATGTGAAAAAGAGGTATTTACATTTTTCATCATGCAACTCTCTTCATTTCCTGAAAATAATGATCATAAAAACAATAACAACCTCAGGTTGTTAATTTTTAACGAAGCTATTGTCATAGCTACGACTCGATGCTCGTTAAATAGAGCCGGAAAGAGAAAAGCATTTGATGTGCCTGATTTTATTTCTTTCGGACAAATTGCCTAGTCGAAAATCCACATTCTTTTCTACTTGGTAACAAATAACATATTGCCATTAGTTTGTTACACCTCTTTTTCCTTTTTTTGAAAAGGACAATAGCACGATCGTTTCACCTGGCCGCCTCGACCCGACTCGCACGAAGTTTGACGTCATGACGAAACAGAAACTTGAAGAAGAGAGAGAAAGAATCCGTAGCGCCAGGATGAAGTTGATGGAGGAAGAGAAAAAACTCATGGAGGAAGAAAGGAACAAACTGAAGGTGAATTATAAGCAAGGGGGTTTGGGGACGAGTTTCGTACAGTTTTATTTTGTTTACTTTATGTACCCTTGATTCAAAGCAAACTTTACTGCAACGTAGTCTGATAAAGACAAACTGGCGACTTTATTAGATAGAACCAGTGCTGTATTGACTCGAATCACAAGAATGGTAAATTTATTGTGTCTAAAAACGGCTTTAAAACTTGTGATCTTCATGTAATCGATGTAGTTTATCAAAACCAATATTTTTAATCGATTTAGTCTAAAACACAACTATGTATAAACTGAGATCGTCATCAGTGCGAAATGGCAGGTTGCCTGGTAAACGACTCGACTTGATTTTCAAATTACATCAAGCGACTTGTTTACAACACTGGGTAAAGCCCCCTAAAATGTATATTTTTTCAACTTATTTGTTTTGTTAGATGGAAGAAATTGAAGAAGAGGAAAACATGTGTGAATTATCTGCTGGAATTGATGACAAAGGTCTTCCCAAACCTCAAAAACTCAATAAATCCTTTACACAATTCGACATAATGGAAAAACGTCGAAAACAAATAGAAACAGAAGCACTTTACAAAGAAAAGGCGAAAAAGCTTGAAGAAGAAAAACAAGCTTTTAAAGAAGCAAGAGAAAAGATGGTAATAATATTATAGCAAGCGACAGAAAGGCTTGTTTCAAGCCTGGTTATTTAAATGAATAAACGCTGTATCGTTTGTTTTGCCTTGGATTTTGTTTAATGTTCAAGAAAACTATTAAGTTAGACGATTCTCGAGTCAATTTGCGTTCGGTTCTATTTATCGTACCCTCTAACTTCAATTTCAATGCGGAAGCATTAGGATTTTTACAGCAGATACTCTATGGTTTGTGATTTGTCACAGAATGCACACAGTGATGATGATGATTCAAATGTGGAGATATTGAATGAGAACTCGCGCAAACCAAGTAAACTTTCCAAAAAGTTCACCAACTTCGATCTCGCCGAACAGGAAAGATTGGAGAAGGAGAGACTCGCTGCGCACCAAGAACGCATAAAGAAACTCGAAAGTGAAGTGAAATCCTTCGAGGAGGAGCGCAAACAGTTTCATGTGAGTTGGTTTTTACCCAGAAATACATGATAGAGCCACATACAGTGACGCAAATCCACTGAAATTATTTATGGGGACTTTTGTTCTTGTGAGTATTTTTTTAGTTTATTGAGTAGACGTCGTATTGAAAAGTTATGACGTCACAATACAGATTTTTTGTCGCAAAAATGGGTTACATTTCGGCTGAGACAGGTTAATACGCCGTTAAAACTGTTTGCGATCGCTTAACTTTGCAAAAATTCAACAGTAAACTAGCTTTGATCTCGCTTCAAGCAGTTAAACAATATATTGGGTTTCATCATTAATAAAATAAATCCGTAGCATTTTTTTTAAAACAATCGAAACAAAAATATTAGGGGGGACAAATGAATGCAAGTCCCCCCCAACCAAAATTTTTGGGGGACATGTCCCGGACATGGGATTTGCGCCTGTGGGCACATACAACAAGTATTATATGTTAAGGGCGATCAATTTAAAATTTTGCTACAGTAATGCGCATCAAGTTTTATATATTGGTTTACTGTGCATTATTGTAGCAACATAAAGTGAAAAACGTAATTTGGTGTTGAAATTGAAATGGCAAACATATTGGACAGATTGTTGCGTATTTGCAAAGCAATATATATTTAAAAAAACATGCTTTATTTTTGTGTGCGATTTTCTTCCTAAAGTCATAATGTCATGTGTCCTGCAGGATAGCGATGATGACATCACCAGCGGCACAAAAGCTTTACTTAAGTCGAGTCGAGACAGTCCGCGACCCCGGAAGCTCGCGAAATCCTTCACGAAGTTCGACGTCATGGAACGCAAACGACGCGAGGAAGAACGAGAAAAGTTGCAAAAAGAAAAAGCTCAAAAACTTGAAGAAGAAAGAAAGCTTTTCGAGCGATCGCGACTTGAAGCGGTTAGTACATGAATGCGAAACGTTTTGTTGAGATTCGTCATTTTAGGTTTCTCTAGTTTTGTTCTAGGACGATATCGTGGATGTAAGCAAGCGAAATTAGGGTTCGCACTTGAAAAATATTGTCCAAAGAACAGTAGAAATAAACCTAAACAAGACAAAATGCAAGAACTTTTCCAAATTGGATTTGGTTAACATATTTTATTTGATTTTATATTACAGGAGGAAAATGAATTGTCTGCCGACGAGGAAGACGGCAGAGATTCGAGGGAAGACTACATCCGGGATGTAAAGAGGATGAACGTAAGGAGTAAGATCGAAGCTGTGATGAAAGCTCAGGAGGAAGCGGAGAGGAAGAGGATAGAAGAAACAAAATTCTGTCGGATGACCGTGGAACAACAAGAAATGTTCCTAGCAAGAGAACGACAGGTTTCCGAATTGACGCTTTTCTCTAATCAAGCGAAAACAAAAATTCCCAAATTCACTTTTGCGCAAATAAAGGTCAATGCGTAGACATCCTTACCTTTAATTCATGCATTTGTTGTATTTCGCGATACGTTATGTATTTGGTGTAATTTTTGTAAATGTATTTATAACGTGATAATTGGCAACTTACTTGTAGATTTATCCTGTGAAAAAACACCAATTAACAGACAAAACACCTAAAAAGCCGTGAGGTTTTGTAACACACTTTTTCATCGGCATGTAATTGCGCAGATCAACTTTCTTAAAGAGCAACTTGCCCGAGCAAAAGCCGAAGAATATTCCGACGAATATTCGGAGTCGGATGGAAGTGATGAAGAAGGCGAATATTATTATTACTATACTGATAAGGAGGAAGATGGAGAAGAAGATGACGCGGAGGTAAGAATTTTACAGCACCACAACTTTTCATGTGGTAAAAACTGGAGTCTCAGGAATTGGGTAATGCTAGGGATTGACTCTAGCAAAACATAAAATAGATTGATTTTTTGAGCTTTCGCCCAAATCATGTAATTCTAAATACAATTCATTTTTGGTTACTTTTTGGTACAAATTACAAAACTGATTACATTTAGTCATCGGAAGGAGAAATAGAGGAGGACAACGACGACGATGCGGAAAAGAGAAGTGATGGAGGTATGAAACAATAACACGTCAAACTTTAAAGACACCAAAGTTATAACTATACAGTCTCGTGAACACAACTCGTGTGTTGTTTTTTATCCTTTGGGGGGTGGGGTTTGCGTTGTGCAAATAAGTCCACAGTCGAACTACCTGTCTCATTGCAGTTCCGTTGAATCATTTTCTTTGTGTTATTTTTTAAGATTGAACTCCGCTAAAGTTTATTGCTCAAGGTAACACAAGCGACCGAGACAGGATTAGAACCCGCAACCCTGCGAGTACAACGCAGTGGCGCTAACCGCTCGGCCGTTTTAGCGACATGCAGTGTGCAAAGATCCCTCAAACACAACGCGTGTTTAAAATCGATGTAAATTGACAATGGAATGTCGAACAGGTTCAGAAACAAAGTCGACGACAAGTGATGGAGCAAGCAGCAATGAATCGGGCGCCTACAGCGGTGCTCCATACTTTGTACAAACTTTAAGCAACCTCTGCGTGAAAGAAGGAGAACCAGTTCGATTTGACGCAAACATCAACGCCAACCCACATCCTAGGGTAAGTGCGGTTCGCTTCGCCAATTAGTGGATGAGTGGCCATGACATATCAGAATGTGTCCTGTATTAATAATGGCACCCGTACCAACGACGATAAAACGTAGATAAAAGTGGACAAAGATCAATCGCCGAAATAGTAACGCCGAAAATTGGTTGCCAGATGCAAATGTGCGCATGATCTATGCTTCATGAAATCATCTAATCGCATTTACAAGCAAACAAAGACGTATTTGCTTCGTATCACCCGAAAACAGCTACCGTTATCTTACTTGTAGTTGTGAAAACTTCTGTGAAATTTGTGCCAGGCTTGCAATTCTTCTAATTCCTTTACTTATTGAAATTGTTTAGGTCACGTGGTATTTCAAGAACCGGGCGATCCGGAACAGTGCCGATTATCAATACGTCAATAAAGGAACGCAATATTCGCTCTACATGACCGAGAGTTTTGTTGATGACAGCGGCGAGTATATGTGCAAAGCTGTCAACGACAAAGGGACAGCAACCAGCAAAGCAATGCTTAATGTTGTTGGTAAGTGATTAAAATTAATGAATAGCAGTTAAAATGCTATAAATTTGAACGGCAGTGGTACAATTCGGCTTTTCAGTTTAGACCATCTCGCAGTTTACTTCGCTCTGTTTCGCATTTAATAATATCTGTTGTGTTTACAGAACCAGATGAATAACGAACTACACAAAATCGTGTCCGTTCTCGCTGTGTTGACAACGATATTTGTTAATAAACTGCACAGAGAATTTGAAACCAAGTACAACGCTATTTTTTATGATCGGATGTTCGCTATTTTTTACCATATTTAGCATCTCGCAAAATTTCCAAAATATCCCCGAATTGTTTACAATCCCTTTACTTGGCTTGTGTAACGTTTAGTTTTTTTTACTTAGTGGTGTTGAATTGTCAAGATTAAACTGACCCGGTGTGTAATTTACCATTTAAAACAAATGTCAGTTTTTGCTTTGTAAATGTACTGATGCATGTTAAAATATTAACAATACAAATTGCACTGTACAGTCTATGATGTTTTACTGTTCTACAAAGCTGCAGTACAGAAACCAAATTTCGTATCATAATCTTGCGTTAAGTTTATGCTTCAGAAATGAAACATTTTTAAAATTACATAATTCCCAAACATTTATTTGTTAATCGTAGTTCCACGAATTTTTTTAAAGCCGCTAGATGGCACACGCAATACATTTGCGTTTGCTAAATACGTTTGCTCGTGACATTTTAGTTACTGTGGTGACAAAGCAATCACAAACATTTGTGAATTACACAAATCTTACAAATTAAAAAAACACAATTCGAATTTAACTGAGTGTTTAAGAGCTGAATTGTCGCTTAATTGAATAAATCGGTATACATCGCTTAGCTTGGATAGGATTTGGTGACAAGGGTGTATAACAGGCAAGTCAAACTGACACTGCGCATTGGAGGTATTTTTCGTTTCATCGTATGTTTGTGGATTTCGTATCTTAAACAGCCATCTATAAGTCAGGAGATTTCCAAAAGATACAGTCAAATCGTACCACATAACTACCACTTACGCCTTTTTCTTTTCTGGAGAATTCCTGCTATGAAGTTGCAGTTTAGACAATCATCGTTCTCCACCGCACATTTTTTTCCATTCCTACATTTTGCTTCTAAAATCATGTATGGCCTGGAATTACCCCAAATTCTTACAATAATCCAAAAGGTTTTTCCTTTTTTCTAATCGTGTATGATTTAACTCTTGGGGTTATTTAAACTGCATGACGAGGGACAAATCGTATTGTGACAAATCCCAAACTTACCATGTAGTGAATAAAAGCTTCCACCAGCGTCAAGTTACATGCTGTGAATGTGCTGCCGCGTGTTTGACGGCCGATTACAACAATGATCTCGGAAATGAATTCGTTCCGTAACAGTTCGCAGTTTGCGGTCGGTTTTGCAAAACAGGCGATTATGTTTTTAAGTGGTCGATTACCCATGAACTGTTTAACAAAATTTCGCCTGAAATTATATTTTGCCTATTTGAAAAATATCATCCAAATACTTAGGTACACAATTCACGGTTTTAAATATTCTCAATAGGAAGATACATAAATATGTTTTATACACAGGTACTGGCTTGTATCTTCCTATTGATCATCCAAATAGTTTTTAAAGGCGACTTGCTTGATTCATCAAACGTTTCGCTAATAACCGCACTTACGTGCATAAATACTTGCGTGTCTGGTACAAGCCTTATTCTTATTGTATCACTGACGATGATAGAGTTATTGCCAAAACGTTGGATGAATAAACAATACCGCTTTTGCGAACCAGTATATTTATTATGAACAGATGCGCATTTAGGGCCAAAGACCACATCACACACAAACATGTTTTGACAATTTTTTTTTGTTTTTCAAATGTTTTTTTCTAAGTTACCTCTAACAAAATTGATGTTAGAAAAAGTTTGACGAATTTTTCTTTACGAAATTTCTGCTTTTTTGCGGGCAAAGTTTACATGCAAACAGCTAGACAATGCAACTCCGTGATACTTAAATCCGTTTAATTCGGTTGTCGGTTGGCATCGACACAACACAGCTTGCCAGTTCGTAGCAGGACATTTCTATCTTCTTCTGATCGGGTGGTTGATGCAGACGCGTGTTGCGATACACTCGATCCATTGTTACTTAATTGTGATGGAATAGATAAACAGTACTGTTGTCTGACGCAGCCTCTATGTTCTCCAATGCGCTAAAATTGGTAGAAACTTCGAATTCGGTAGGATTTGATGCAATGTTTGTTGATGAGTTGCGGTTAGGTAAAAAACGTTTGCTGTTTACCTTTTAAAAAAATTGATTAAACTGAAAAACAAAGATTTATGTTCGATGCAAAAACTAAGAAGTTATTAAATACTTTTTAAATACGTTACAAAACTACTTTTCATAACAAATCTCAAGGCACTATTGCTGCCAATTAAATTGACACTTGTCAAGTTCAGTTGTTGGAAAATCAATTTGGTGTGGTGGTTTACTGTGTTATTATTACGATTACCAAAACAGTTTCTTTGTTGGCACAAAATGCAAAAAATCCTCCACCGTCCATTGTAAGCCGACCTGCAAGAGAGTTAGGAGAGAAGAAGGCTGAGACAATATTTTACCGGCGGCTACCAAAAAACTGCTTACACTCCCGTGTATGGGCAGATAGCCGCGTCTGCAGTGCGCGTCAGTTTGGCTGGCGACGAGCGCAGTTCGCCATTTTACACGAAATGAAAGTTGGGCAAACGTTAGTGTCCTTCGTGTGGCCATTTTTAAGGAAGGAGTCAAATTTACAGAAAGTTTTACTTTTTTTATGCTTTAGAGTAGTTGATCAAAAAACAGATAAATTTGCGTGAGTGGCTTTTTTGACAGTTATAATTTTACAGATTTGTGTATCACAGCGTAGATGCTTGACTGCTGTTATAGATAGATGCTACACCAGTGCAATCAAACGGTATCACCATCAAGTAAAATCAGAAACGAATACTCAACAACGCAAATGCTTGTGCCGGAAACACAAATGCGGTTTAACAACGGGCCGGAGACAGGCTTCGCGAATCGGGACAAGTTGTCGGACGAGGAATTTGTTCATTCATCCGCCAACCCTTGGCCTCACCTGGACAGCATCGACGAATGCCAACTAATAGCTGGGGTTTCGCGTCATTATATTCCATCGAGCCATTTAAAGTCAACTGAAAAACGAGCACAGCTAATTTGTAGACCGGGTGTCGAAGGTGAAAAATCGACTGACTTGGACATTTGGTCAAGTTCGACATCAAATTATGCACCGAACTGCGATGAAATGGCGATCGATGATGAAGAGTCTGTCGATTCGAAAGGTGATTTTGGTGCTCTTACTTTGGGTCAACCGACTCCCAACATTTGTCAAGGATGCAAGAAAATAATCGAAGTAAGTTTTGATAAATTTGTGTGCGAACAACATGGCCTTCATGAGAATTTGCACCAAATAATTTTTTTTAAATATAACTTGATGCTCGTGTCATTCGATGTAGTGAAACTAACAACGGTACTGCTCTTTTTATATCCTAAATGAAAATAATAACTTCGATCTTTTTTTACAATGCCTTTTTAGAATCAAAAGCAGCATACCAAACGAACCAAATATTTTACTCAAACTTGCGATTTGTTTGATCCTAAAAAATAAACAAAATCGAAATATTTAACGACCCATAATTTTCGAGTGTACTGTAACATCACATATTGCAAAAATTTATCAGAGGGTTAAGGCTCTTTTTGAATACATTTTATCAAGTTAAAATCCCATCGCAGGGGTTCGCACATAACACAATGTTTTTGATGTTGCAGGATCGTTATTTACTAAATATCGGAGGATTTTGCTGGCACGAGAAC
>QXVZ01032297.1:0-14920 GCA_008931825.1 Phallusia fumigata
GATTGTGGTTGCTGCAAAGCTTCGTACTGAGTACCCAGGCAATGACTCGACTCAGCTCATCTACATCTGACCGCGCAAAAGTGGTTTGGGAACCCGCTTTAAAGTTAACCGAAGTCATACAGGTACTTGGTGAAATTAGGTAACGACTTTTGTGCGGAAAATAAGTTTAAATTTAACCCGGTTCACCTTGAGCAAAACGATGTTCGGTTTAGAACAGAACCTGCCGCTGTATTCCGGGTTGTCATGGCAATGGAGGATGTCGTACGCTGGTATCCTGTCACGAAAAAAAGTTTGGTCGTGATTGCTGTAGTAAAACCTGGAAATATGCGAAACTTACCTGGCATATGCGATTCGTTTTGATCCTGATATCATCCAAATCACTACATCTGGGAAGCTATTTTGTGGCTGGAAATGTAAAAAGTATGTAGTTTACTATACAGATAATTTCAGAAGACCACAAATGGGTCGTTTTTTTTCATGCAATTTCTTTTATGTTAACGTGATTGTTTGTGGACTAAATCATTCTAAACATTTGCGTAAGACTGAAGTTAAATGATTATCATTATTGTTTCACTGATAAATAAAAACATAACTGTCAAATACATTGTTATGCATGCGTTTCAACAATTGATGCTGTCATTACCAGTTATAGCAACAACAATTGTTGAAATGTTTGCATTAAAATGTCTTTACTGTGTACAACCTCTCTGATAGTTATGTTTTTTGATAAATTACTCTTCAAATCCGTGTCTTGTATTTCACTGATAAATCATTACTATTTATTTTTAAGCATACAGTCATTAATTGTCAACACATCTGACTGCCTTTTCCGTCCACACAAGATTCACAAATGGAAAAAGGAACTTATCAAAAGTATTCTGACCCTAATGGTCCCAAAATGCCACATGCATGAGTTATTGCAGAAACGTTTGATGAATCAAGCATGTCGCTTTTTAGAACTAAGAGTTACAAACAGATTCGTGTTTAGTGTTCTGAAATGCTAATGGTTTTNGGTTTAACAAGCTGCAATTGCTAGATTTTTTAAGTTAATTTGGATTTCCAAAAGTCCAAAATAGACAAGAACCATAGTGTTTGCAAAAAATATGCTACTTAAAGACAAAGGCTGTTGTCGAGAACTGAGATCAAGAATTTAGAAATACGGGAAATAGATTGGCAAAGTTACATTTAGTGATTAGAGTCTCTAAGGAAGTGGTTCGTACCACCTAGTTCCAGCAAAGAATTTTTTTCATTATTTTTCAAAAACCTTTTTTTATTACTAGTGGTACGTATGACCAGTAGAGAAACACCGCTCAAGGTCAGACAAAGATCATAATTGTTTGTTTGATCATGTTTTAGGTTAACATTACAGATAATCCGGAGTATTTCAAACTTAACTTCCGAATTCACTAACTCCGTCAAGCAACAGGACCGGAGTTAAAAACTAAAAAAAAACAATAGGCTTTTTATAACGAATTACACAGATACTGCGTTCAACTGGCTAAGGCTCAAATAGAATGAAAACCAAATATTAAAATCCGCTCGGAAATGCGTAAGCAGTAATCTGACCTGGATGACTCGAATCCTTTCTTCGTCAATCGATTGAATCGAAGGCTTCGGTTCCTGCCCTTCCTCGTCGATTGACGTAATCAGTTCCACCATCGCTCTGCCTCTGTACGCACAGCCCTCACCCTTTGGGAAAGAAAAACCTNTATCGACGAATTCTCTCGGTGATCCGTAAAAGTTGATGTAAGTTGGGCCAAATGTCGGTGGGAAGCCTTCACAAAAGATGTTAGGAAGTGTTAAACATTTTTACTTAAGGCGACGGTTAAAACCAAAAACCAAAAAGAAAGAGCTAAAAAGGAAAAACATACCGTCAACAACATCAAACGCGTCTTCGTCGACCTCTATTCATGCGTGACCGAGTGAAAGCGTCCATGCAGAACAAAACAATAAAAAGAAAATAAAACAAACGACATGCAATGAATAAACAAATAAATACGTAGACCAGGGGTGCACAACTTTTTGGCTGTTGCCGTCCGTTTCACAGACTTTATTGCACTAACGGCCGCCAGAGATTTAAAGTAGTTTTTTTAATTACCTAATGTGAAGAGAAGGCTTTATCTGGTAATATTCAATTTACACGTGCCTTAAAGCGAAATGTCAATTATTTGATGAATTCCTTGTTCTGGCATGCTTTTTATCCAGCCAAAGACTTTTTATCAATGCAAGGTCGCCAATACAAACATATGTGCGGCTTACGACCGCCAAAGGTTGTGCATCCGTAATGTAGATAAACACAAGGGCAAAATAAAACAAAAGCAAACATGCAAACCTTGAACAAAAAACCAAAACGTTTTACCAACAAAGTTAAAAACAAAATAAAATCAAGAAATAACACAACAAGCTTGACGTGAAAACCACCAGACAAACACAGAGCATCAGGGTACATTACCAGCTCCACTGGCATCCTCTCCAGTAGAGGATATGTGTGGCATATGAATGGTGGTCGTTCCTATACAGTCATCACCTCCGACTCTGTCCCTGTTGTATATATGGTTGTGTTTATTGAAAGGTATAAACAAACTATAGAGATCAAGTAGTCTGCCTTTTAATTGAAGTTAAAAGTATGTTTACGACGTCAATTATTTTAATGTCACTACGCTGGGATTCATGAAATTTTTGAAAAGTAAAGTTTTTTTGAAAAGGTAACAGGCATTGTTGAAACGTTTGTGCTACCTTGTATTCGCTTTATTCAAGCTCCCTGGCAATAATATTTGTGATTACATCATACTTTTCTAATCTGTGTCATTTGTTTCTACGTTTTCAGTATCTGTTTGGGGATAATAAGCGGACGCCTATAGCTTAGTGTACACTGGGCACCGTACGACACGAAGCAAACAACCATCAAAAGGTATGGTACGGTGGTATCTGGTATGGTACGCACAACTTAATACGTACCGTAGCGTACCGCCATGCTGGTCGCTAAATATGTTAATCTAAGCCTGATTAATCACGCACCAATCTTTCAACGTGAGTTTGATTGTGTCGCACATAGATGGAAACTTGACAGGCAAGGAGAGTTCCTCGTTCCATTCCGGATGATTAGATCCCTCAACTACACGAGTTTTCCTCTTCTTGCCCGCAAAACTGAGACAAAATATCCGTCAATGTCAAAGAGAGGCAACGATAAAGTTGCTCTGCCAAACACGGGGGTATCAACCAGGGGGAATTCCCCACTAGAGGGGAATTTAGTTCAAAAAATAATTTTACAGCAATGAATATAAGAGTTTAAAATGTTGAAATAGTAGGAGTTTAGTGCACGAAAAAAAGTTCTGAACAACTATGCTAGGTTGAGCCTGAAAACTTGGGTGCCAAAGAGTAACAATGTGTGACAAAATACTTGTACAGATAGGATAATGCAGATCAGTTCTATTTGGATTCTGAACTTTTGACAGGATAACTTTTACAAACCCAGTAAAACTTTGATACATTCACAGTTAGTGATTTATGAGTTTCAGAAACTAGAGGTTTATGTTGCTAAGGCGACGACATTCGGCCTTACTTAGTTATACTTACGCGAAAATGAGATATGGATCCACAAGAGTTTTGGAAATGTCTTCAGATTCTCCCATTCCTATCAGCTTCTTCATGCTCTTGAAAGCCGATATGTCCACTGAAAAACGAGTTAAAATTAAAGAAAAACAACAAGAGGGTATGGCTTCAATAGATGTAATACAATCTTTATTTACTGGATCATTTAAGTGTGTTTTCCTAAACAAAAACTTAGGCGACATTGCTCCAACCCAGTAAAACCAGATTGGTTGACACAAATTAAACTTCAAAAACCACCAACTTATAAGGGAAAAAAAGAAAAAAACATTTGATCCAACGGGTCTAAAATGAGGCAGTTAGCTCTTCTGTGACTTATTGTAAGCATGACGCAGCGTTCTTTCGCTTTCCAAACACTAGCAAACAAGCGTAACAACTTAACTGCTTTTGGCAAGATTTAAGAAAAAGACACGAGCTTGCATATAACCTACATCTTATCAAGCTGCATTTGAACCGCACATAATAAAATGCATTTGTCCGAATGTAATCGCCAAAAAATCGCTTACTTTGAGGAAAATCTTCACCGCCATAGACGCGCAAACAGAACGTGGACGGCCTGAGTGCTGCTCCAGCTGGTGTCAGCACGTTCCTAAATAAAAAAGCAACGAATATTTCTACAAAATTGATGTTATAGCAGAGAACGTATTGGATCTGAGCAATATTAGCAAGTGGCAAAGTTGTCTTGCTGTGTGCTGTCTTATCCACAGAAAACGAACGACCTTATACGGCCCAAAGAAAGGTAAAATAATCACCCTTCTATATCGTCTTCATCCTCTTCCGTTCTGTCGTCCTAAAATTAAAATAAAACGTTTGTAATTTAGAACCAATTTCAACAAGAAATTTGCCCAATCTTAACGCAGAGCTTTGAAATATGGGTTTTGGCGACTATCTTGTATTTATTGGTTTGATTTGCGGACTTTGTAGCATGGACAACGTAATATTGCATAATTCAGTGCGCAAAATAGTAGTCAAAATGGAAACGCTTAATAAGCAAAACCAGTTTTAAATTGCTTAGAAGTTTTACGACTGGAGTCGAAAACGCCAAATCTGAGAGAGGCAAGCGCTGCTTTTTTCTTCGCATAAAACGAGAGAGGAAATGAAAAAAGCAATTTGGTTTGCCGCAGCTCATTCGTTGCTGGCCGCAGTGGGGGTGACAACGCCCAAAAGTTAACTGCCTGCCTGTGCTATATTTAGCCCATGGGATGTTTGTAAGAAGTAGAGAACAGTTTGATTTTACGTTATTATCGCTTGAGGTTAGAACGCGGTGCTTAATTTCTGATGTGTACATGTAAAATCTGAGAAACACATCGAAATCTGCATTTTGTTGAGTCTTTTAAAATTTTGGTTGTGTGGTGGCTTATATTATTGTGTTTGGAAATTGTCTACACTAACAAGAATTTTTAAAAAGTTATTTGAATAATATTGCAAATAGCACTTACAGTCTAACTGATTTTCTGTTTTTATCCAATTTACAACAGGTTAGCAATGTAGTTTTTATAGGAAGTCTTCAGAAGTGAGACAAAAATCAATAAAAATGTTTGTGGCAATCATTAGACAGCAAGTGGATGTAGTTGTTGCATCAAGAAGCTCGCACAAGAAAATGGAATGTGAAATTTTGTTGCAAACAAAAGCAACAGAAGGTGAAACAATGTCACTTGTAAAAGTCCCTGGAAACCATGTTCAACTTTCAAAATGTTCCAAAAAGCGAATGGCATTACAACATGTTCACCAAATAATCAATTCAGCCGAAGGCTTTCCTGGGTTTAAAGCAAAACGAATAGTTCACGCAAAGACGCAGACTATGCCTGTGAATGACAAGACGCAAGAGATCTCACTGTACGTTGTTCCAGTATATGCCAAACCTGACATGGAAGCAGTATTGAGGTTTCAAAAAACTTCGACCCAGCGTTGTGAGTTTATGCTACTTCACAAAGCCTTGCAAGAGGTGAATTCACAACCTGGTAACTATGACACTGAAACCAAGTTGATGGTGGAATTATTGAACAGGTGGTTTAAGAAGCAGTGTTCAAAGCCAAATTGCCTGGCGTCACTTTTTCGCACACCAGCTTTGGAAAGAATACATGACAATGTAACAAACCCAGCTTATGCGAAAGTTCGTAGCCAAGGTTGGTTTCTGTTGGAAAACAAGCTTACTGCTGATGAGGTGATGGCGAAAATGAAAGATGCGAATAAACCAGACCGACATATTGTTAACCCCATGTTTGGTGTGGNTGGAAAGAATACATGACAATGTAACAAACCCAGCTTATGCGAAAGTTCGTAGCCAAGGTTGGTTTCTGTTGGAAAACAAGCTTACTGCTGATGAGGTGATGGCGAAAATGAAAGATGCGAATAAACCAGACCGACATATTGTTAACCCCATGTTTGGTGTGGAGACAACTGCGTTTAATAAAGTAGACCATTTGGTTGTTAACCCCTACTTTGGAAAAGAAGTTCCGCGTTATGAAGACATTAAGGTTCCTGATCCAATAGAATGGTCAGAGGTGTGTAACGAAAAGTTTTTATCATACCTTATTGTACCAGCATTTTCTGCCATGATAAAAGCAATAATTTACATGTTAAAAGAAAAAAGTTGTAGGGAAAATTGGGTGTCTAAGTAAATGAGCTTTTTGATCAACCTTTCCTTTTTAATAACAGCATGCCAAACACAAAATCCAAATAATGTCAACAAAACTTAAGTATATATTTAGGCACACAATTCATGGTTTTGAATATTCTCAATAGGAAGATACAAGCCAGTACTTCTATATAAAACATATTCTACGTTTTTACAAACGCTGCTGTCATCATCAGGAACGTAGAATATGTTTTATACACAGGTGCTGGCCACTGGCTTGTATCTTCCTATTAAGTATATGTGTAACTGATCATTTTTTTTCTTCAGGGTGATCAGAATGGAGACGAAAAACAAGAACTAAGCTGGGTGGAGGAATTTCCAGTCCATCGCGCAGCAGCAGATGGGGATCTTTCATCATTACAGCAATTGCTGCAAACAGACAGTAGTCGGTCTGAAATCTGGGACCACGCTGGCTGGGCTCCCATACACTATGCCTGCTGGTATGGCAGAGTTGATGCTGTCCTTGTGCTGCTGGATGACTGGATGTGTGATCCCAATTTGTGTAATAAGAATAAGACCAGTTTGTTGCATTTGGCAGCAGGCTGCGGGCATTCACAGATCGTAAAAGTTTTGTGTGATCATCCGTTTATTGATAGACATATAAGAGACAAACAAAACCGAACTATTGCTGAATGCTGTGAGCAGATTCGATCAAAAGACTGGTTGAAATGCATGCAAAACATAAAGGAATTGTCTCATAAGCCATACCAAAAAGTAGTTGTGCATAAAATGGATGGATCTGAAAAACTGTTGGAGTTGAAAAATGGCAGTAATAGTTTGGTTTCTGATGTCATGCAGAGTTTACAGCTTTCAACAGAAGCAAGGCAATATTTTACACTGTGGATCACATCCAGCAGTCTACACTTGCAGCTGAAACCCGAACACAGATTGTTGATGGAAATACAGAAGTGGCCACAGGTGTTGATATATCTTGGAGGGGCCAGTCTTGAGACCTGCACTAAAGAAAAACCCAGGATTGTGCTAAAGCGTGATGCCCGCCTACTTCCTAACATTGAAGAAAAAGTCACTGATATATCATCAATCAGACTTTTATATGAGGAAGCACGAGCTCAGGTTATCAGGGGCCTGTACCCCTGCAGTGATGAAGTCGCTATAGCGATGGGTTCCATAGTGATGAGAGTCCTGCACGGGCCTTTTGACCCCAAAAAACACAAACCTTCCTTTTTCACTGAGGAAGTTTTGTTGCAAACTATGCAGACTAGTATGCTACGTAAACGACTGGAGGGCTGGCTGCCAAAACTGCTTGTCCAGTACAAAGAAATAAGTGAACAGGGGCCTGGAGAAATCTCTCAATTGCAGTTGCTTTATCTCCGCTACTGCTGGACTCAGATACCTGCCTATGGTTCTGCCTTCTTCACAGGTTATGCATATGCAACAAGATTTGTGGGCAACGAAAGAAAGCAGAGAATTGTTCCATTGTATATCGGCGTCAACCATAGAGGTATCCACTTTATTAAAGTGGAAAAGAAAGCGTTATTAGTTTCGTTGAGTTATCATTCATTAACATGGAGAAACAACGAAGAGGAAAAATTGTTTCAAATACAAACAGGAGATCAAAAAATTAACATGGTGATTCATACACCACAGTCTTGGCTGATATGCAGTTTAATGTCCAAACTAAAGCTATGTGCTGTGTAATAACTTTCAGAAAAAAACGTTGTGGTGTGTTGCATATGTTTTGTTTATAGAGTCAAAAATATTTGCTTGGTATTCTCTTTTTTGATAAAAACTGTATTCAAAAATACGCTACTATTGTGCTGCTCTTCAGTTTCTTTTTAAATTGCATTACACAGACACTACATTTTTAGTTTTACTCTTTTATGTTTTATGTTATAACTATAAGTTCCAATAAAATTAAAAACTAAAAAAATTACATTCTTTTTTATAATTTCTAAGCCAAAACGTTAGTTAGCCAAATGTTTTACGTCAAAATGCCAACACCAATGTTTTTGTAACTTATGCGTGCAAAATTTAAATGCGTTCGTATCATATAATAACAGCAACTTTATTCCAGACCATATGGTAGGTGAACACTCACGCAATAGTGTTTTCGGGGAAATTAAATGAGTGGCATATTAACTAAGTGGTAGCCTGCCTTTCAGACATGTAAGGTCTATTTGGAAAACAGAACTGTTTTTTCGGTTGGACGTCAATAGGTTAGACCAGTGCTTTTCAACCGGGTGTATTGTACACCCCAGGGCAGTGGTCGGCAAACTTTTTTGACGAAGGCCCAAATTCTCCATTTAATCTTAACTGGAGGCCCACACAGCATAAAACGATCCGAACAAACNTTTAATCTTAACTGGAGGCCCACACAGCATAAAACGATCCGAACAAACTATAACGTGATAACTGAGACAAGTTTGTTTCATAAAAGGTATTGAAAATGTCTCTTAACACAAATCAATATTTTTTTTGTATAAAACCACATTGTTTGTTGTCAAAATTCGCGAATTAAATTCATGTCGAGTACACTTTACTTTGCTATTCATGTGTTCCTGACCTTGTCTGTTCCATCACAATTCATTTGTTACATAACGATTATTTTTGTTGTGTCAAATAACTATTGCTTGTTTTATCACAATGCATCCCTACATAACATTTTTTTGTCATGCCAAATCATCACCGTTTACATGTGGTGCAATGGAGTACGACTCCGCGTTTTGGCCCCGCCATCGCGTCAGGACCCAGCTCCTATACACCACGCGGCCCACATAAGTAAGGTTTACGCGGCCCACTAAAAAGTACTAGGCGGCCCACAATTGGGCCGCGGCCCACAGTTTGCCGACCACTGCCCCAGGGTGTACCAGAAATTTTAAAGGGTGTACAAGATACCGCAATACAATAAGCCTATGATCAGGTATCACAATAAATAAACAGGTTTATGACCAGACTGACTCGAGTGTACGTAGCTTGTAAGATACTATATTCTATTTGTGACATCATAACCAAATATTTCTCTTGATAATCGTTATTGTGAGGTACTAACTAGTTCTTGTCATAACGGTTAATAGTTCTTTTTGCAGTACAACAGGGTGGTGTGTACAAGTTCTTCAGTAAACGTAAAAGTGTGTACTGTTCCAAAAAAGGTTGACAAGCACTGGGTTAGACAACCTGTACCAATGGGCAATCGATACAATACTGCTGGTCAATTCAAACGCAATTAAATACAAGGTAAAATGTAACGTTCACATTACCGAGACAAAACAAGCAAGTAATAGTGGGTTTCGACCGAGTTTCGTGCAGTCAACCATGACAAAGCAGTTTATGTTACGTCGCTTCTTACGTTATGCGTCAAGCAATATGAAAACAAATACCCAAGTGAGCATTACCACCAATCATTCTTAACGAATGGAAACACGTGTTCATGGGTAATGACGTAAAATCTGCTTAGAACTAACCTGATTGTAGGAGTCAGCCACCTTTTGAACGCAGCTTGCTATAGTTTACAAATTATGTCAAAATCACAATGACTTCGCGTGTCATGTTGATGACGTCACTGCTTTATTTTTCTGCGTTAAATTTACGCGTGCTCTGTGTAGCTCGTCGCTGCGGTTATATTGCAACGTTACAATCACAGAGGTCGCTTAATTTGACTCAAAAATTTATTAAAAAATATAAACTCCAAATCGCTTGCTTAGAGTGTCGCCGAGTCCTGGTTAATCCATTTGGGTCATACGCTTTCCCCCACTACTAAACATTTGAACTCGAATAGAAACAATTAACGTTTAATCGAACCTCACTATCTGGTAACCCCCTGTCATCACCTTGCAATGGCGGTGGAGATGCAGTGCGTTTAACCCTCATCCACTAAATATTCCCTCCGCTTTGTGGGCGCTTTATAACGTCCTAACTTTCCGCAGCTATTTCCGACTTAGTAATTATTAGTCGCTGAAGGCTCTTTTACCAAGCCAAGTGCTGTGTGGAGTTTACATACCGGTGGTTCGTCTCCAGCGCCTAACACGCATATTGTCATTTTGATGTATCCCTTCGGTGTGTTGGATGGGTCTTCTGGATCGGTGAGAAGAATCCATTTCTTCACAAAGGCGTGGGCTTAACGAAAATTCACTTGTTATATATTGGTATTGTGTGGGTATGCAGTTTGTAATTTCAACAAAGAGCGAGTTCCTAACCTGAGTGTACTTTAAGTTTGTAATGATTAAATTATTTGTTGCCCACTTTGGCCTAAACCCCCTAGCACAGTGGTCCCTAACCTCTTTCGATCGATTCACCTCTTTGCTACCTCCCTTAAAGTGACCAGATTCCAAACTGGTTGGGAACCACTGCCCCATAGCTGTTGCGGTACAAGAAAAAATGGTTGAAAAATACTGATATGAATAACAGTAAAAACCGTATACTTTATGACATTGTTTCTAAATTGTCCCCCCCCCCAAAAAAAAATACTCGTATGTTGTAATTAAAAAGTAAACTGCACTGACTTCGTGAAATGACATAAAAAGGCGTTAATAGACTTACAGGGTTGATCGTAAATAAATCCGACATCGAGCTTGAAAAATCCAATGAGCGCATCGGCACGTATCCGCATTGAATTGTTCACGTGAAACTCCACGAACATGTCGTAGAGATCACGCAGCGACTCGTGAAACGTGAACAGCATCATCTGCGAACGAGTGAGTGATCATATGTGATCATATCGAAAGACGTGAAACCCGGTTATAGCTTACTGCTAAGGTTTAAATTATTGACTTGAAAATTAATGACGTGGACATGGAAAAGGTACAGACGACCTATGAGGTTGAAAGTCCATTAGGTTTTGTCATAAACTTTGCATGAACATCAAATTCGTTTTTGCTATTTAATTACGTTCAAACCTTTTTTTAGTTTGTTTACTCTTATTAGCCTTATTTTAATTTTTTTAAATAAATTTTTAGTCTGCAATAAAGTGACTAAAAGCTTCACATTCATAAAGTCGAACGTTTTCTTTCGAAAGAACCCACATAAATGCATTTCGAAAAATAACGAAAAAATCTAGGTACAAAATACACGGTTTTAAATCATTCCTGATGTTGACAACAGCGATTGTCGAAACGCAAAAACTGTTTAACAAGTATACTGGCTGGGAACTTATTGATAAAGAAACTGCCACAGTTAAAACGCATATCTGTTTTAAAATCCGACAAAAATATGCAAAGTTCTCAACTTGTAATGTAATGGATGTAAGCAGCACCTACCTCATTCCACATAGGGGATGATCCCTTGCGAACACGAGTAATCCGTGTTTGGTTTTTTCCAGCTTTGACTTTAACCACAGGTTTGATGTTGGCTCCGGTGAGCTGGCGGCCGCAAATCACTTTGAGACGGATCTGGAAATCTTCCACTTTTTGCGAGAGCGACGAACGGTCGGCCCTACAACGTTGAGTTGGGTTTATTTCGCTCGGTGAAAGAAATAATAGCGACCCAATTTCACTAAAACAATCACCAAGCCGGAAATAGCTGCGTAACGTTGAGACGTTATGAAGCGCGAAAATAATGGAGGGTACAAATGGTGGATCAAGGTAGAACGCACTGCAGCTACACCGTCATTACAAGGCGATATGTGACGGGGACTCACAAGAGAGTGAGTTTTGGCGCATTGTGAGAAAGTTCATCTAAAGTAGTGGTGGCAGACACCACCAATATTCGTCAAGTGATTTACGGGTTCTCAAAATGCCAAAAAATTTTAATGCAATTAAAATTATTAGCCTACATTGCTTTGTTCAGTTTGTTTTTATGTAATATTGTTTATGGCGTTGTTAGCAAGCCTAGTTGAACGACCTCTGCTATACACAAAAAAAATGTTGGCACGCAAAGTCATTAACAATGCTACTTGATTTGCGTAAAAAAAAGGTTGCTGACCGCTACGCTAAAGCGACGTCCCTTACCGTCATGTTACCATAAAATAAAAAATATTGCAACTTGATGAGCAATATTGTCTAGTTTTTGTCGGGTTATATAAATTGTCGAATAAATTTATCTAACAATTTACAATTTTAACATTTTTTTAATGCTGGCTCTTTTCGTTGTCGTTCATTGCTTATGTAGACACAACTATACGGAATTAAAATGAACATTATGAAAATACGGTTACATAAAATTAAAAAAGGCAGTTTGGTTGATTGTTGAACAAATTAAGCTTCAGATTTTTTCAAAACCATCAACCGTTGAGGTTTTTTTGCTCTTGTAGCCACAACTTTACCGAGTAAAAAACAAACATTATCACCTTCCACCAAGACCACTCCCAGCGAAGGGTTGGGCCTCCTGGTCGAACTCCCCCAAATCTCCAACCCCCTCATCACCAAGCTCTCCCTCCTCTTTGTCCTGAGCTTGAGGAGAGGCAGCTCCTCCTGCTGCAAAAAAATTAAAAGTTGAATTTGTTCACAAAAGCGGAACTTCGTCGCGATGCTTGTTTAGTTATATGACGTCACACATCGTTGCATTCCCAAACTCTGGAACTTTGTTATTTCGTCATAAATATTTTTGAAAGTAAGGTTACGCATAGTTGTGCCAGTATTGTAACTTTGTTGTGACGTCGTACTCAAGTCATATCTGTGGTTGAACTATAGTCCATCATAGATATTTGCGACAAACTTAAAACTATTGTCATTAAGTTGATGTTGGACCGTGACGTAATTTACGATGACGTCGTATATGGAGTGGCGTTAGTGAAAACATTTCTGTAAAACTTGTTTCTGCCGAATACGGAAACTGATAATTGGCTGTGACGTCATGTCTCCTTGTATCACGTTTGTAAATTATATGTGATGTCATAATTGTCGTTTCAAAGCTGTAAAACTCGCCAGAAGGGGGTTGCAGATCAGAAACCGCCAACAATTCGAGTTGTCGTAGATTTAAAGTTTTACCTGGAGTTGCCGTAGATTTTCGTCCGGCATCATCCCCCGGCGATGACCTGTCGTCAGCCATAGCTACTCGAAGTCGTGCTGTCTGCAAATCGGATGATCGNTATTTGCGTCAAACTTAAAACTATTGTCATTAAGTTGATGTTGGACTGTGACGTAATTTACGATGACGTCGTATATGGAGTGGCGTTAGTAATAAAGTTGTGTTTGCCGAATACGGAAACTGACAATTGGCTGTGATGTTATGTCTTGTTGTATCACGTTTGTAATTTATGTGTGACGTCATAATTGTCGTTAAAGTTGTAAAACTCACCAGAAGGGGGGTGCAGATCAGAAACCGCCAACCATTCGAGTTGTCATAGATTTAAAGTTTTACCTGGAGTTGCCGTAGATTTTCGTCCGGCATCATCCCCCGGCGATGACCTGTCGTCAGCCATAGCTACTCGAAGTCGTGCTGTCTGCAAATCGGATGATCGCAAAGTAAACAAACGTAAATCAAAATAGCAAACTCAGTTTTTGTAGGCAGTTTTTGTTAAAAAAAGTTGGAAACTTACCGTTTTCTTTCCCCGTAGGTCAAGCTCTTTTTCGCGGCTCAACTTTATAGCGTTGTAAGATATCGATGCTTTGCCTAGGGTTCTGTAATGTACAGAGAAACATATTAACGTTTCTGTCGGGGTTTGCAGTCAAAAACGCGTACAAATCTACCCCTTGCATAGCTTTTGTGCGTTGGTTTTTACTGTGCAATAAAAATTCGGTTGTATTTTTTAAAACGTTCGTGCCAAAATCGAAATATCTATATCAGAGACATAAGTGTTCTCTCTACCGAAACACCTCACAGTGTCTTAGTCTAGCAACACAAAAAACATGTATCTGTTTTTTCGCCAGTCGATTTGCACCAATTATAACACAATGCAGGAGAACTGATATAGCAAGTTGGAATACTGTAATACTGTCAACAGATTCAGTACTGTTAACCTTAACTAAGAAGGCTCTTTTATGCCTGACAGCAACAGCATAAAAAAGTCAATTTAACGACTAACTCACGATACGATTTTTTTAACCCACCACCTCTGCAAAACCTTTGGCACCTTTATATCGTTTACACTGGTATTGGTCATTAGTCCATAAACCTTGCGAAAACGCTATTGTTTTAATCCTGCCAATCAGCGGTATTCATTCTATTGTTTCAACAGCCACTCAACTGTCTGGAAATAGCATCTGGTCTCACAAAAGCTCCGGAAAGCCGCGATAGCGGTCGGTATACCTTCCCGAATACGCAGAAACTTTATCCAAGTAGGCGCACGCCCCCACAGAGCTGCGAGGTATGCAAACAGCCTTGTGGTAGGCGGGTTTACAAACGAGTTTCGTTTATTTAACTGTGACGAATGTGTCAAAAAGGGCACCTTGGATTCGTTTTTTTAGCGTCCGTATGCAATTAATAAGGAGAAATTTTTTTTGCTGTTTGATGTGCGAAATGATTTAATAGAGCTTGTAAGCAATTTATGAAAAAATTCTACATACGTGTGGTCTGTATAAAGCTTGCTCATGAACCACACTTTTATCAGTATAATCAAAAACTAGATCCGTAATCGACTTCATTAGGGAATTCCCCCTTAAGTATCAAAAGCCCCAAACCAACGGTGGGCATACCGCGGCGCATGCGGCTCGTCTACATGTTTTTTGTGGCTCTTCTGGCTGAATAATAACATCCCAAATTGATAGAGTTGTTACCTCACACAGCTTTAACAACACATTGTCCAGATTTTAAAACAATGGGAAATCAAACAAAAACCTA
>QXVZ01032307.1:0-11350 GCA_008931825.1 Phallusia fumigata
GATGCCCGCCGCGTGGAAAGTCCAGATCTTTAACAAGCTCCGTCTAGCTAATTACAAGCTATTCACATTTATTAGTACCTGTTGTCACTAGCATACAATGAACAAAAGTATTTCCACAGATAATAAGCTGTTCAAAATAAAAGAAATAATTGAGTGCATTGCAGGGCGTAGACTGATAAGCTTTTTTGGGTTTGTTAATTGCAATCACAGCTCAACATTTTCGAGAAGTTTTGCATTTCCACTGAAGTTTAAATTAACACTCAACCCGGGGTGGCGTTAAACATATGCAAATATTATTCAAATTTTTCTTCATGCGAATCAATATGTTATTTATGGGACAACCTGAATCGTGAGTTAACGGGCTCTCTAGCTATTGTCAAAAAGTCCACAACCTTGTTCCACGACAATGTCTATCAAAAACAGCGAGATATTCTTAGGTATTGGACTCCTCACCCTGTTTGTTCGACGTGATGCATGTGAGGTTTCAATGGTGGTATAAAGTCTAAAAAGAATCACGTACATCGCAATAGAGGTGTCAGAGAGGGCTGCAGTATATTCTTATAAAAACTCTGTTTAAAATACGTAAAGTTAGAGAGCTATAGATGTGAAGCGTAAAGTTTTCAAACTAAACAGAATATTTCCAGTAATTTCCTGAAAAAACGATTAGGCTTTTAGGTTTAACAAGGATTTTCAAGTAAAGTAGTTACCTGAAGAGCAAGATGATTAAGTGACTTTAACAAACGTATCTAAGCTTATTTATAGCATATGTTGAGTAAGATTGCAAATGCTGGTGATATTATTTACACTTTCAGATATATACTTGTGAAACAAACATGGCGTTGTTAGTTTTTCTATTTGTGTTTTTGTTTGTTTCTGCTGGGGGACGAACTTGGCATGACTACAATGGATTTCAATATTCGATCGAAATGACTACAGTCACTTCATATGCAGCAGCAGAGGGGAATTGTTCTGCGTTGCAAGCTAAATTAGCAAACGTCAAAACCATGGGAATCTTCAACTTTTTGAAGCGATTTATTAATCTGACAAGTAAACTGTTTGGCTGCATGGTATTGTTTTAGCCAGTAAAGACATTTTCTAGTTACCTTGCTGGCCGTGAATTTACTACAACTAACTTTTTTGTGCTAGGCCACAAAAAATGAAAACTTGACGCAATTACTGAAATAAGTTATTTATACATTAAAGTATGAAAAAAATTAAGACTTAAGGCAATCTTAAGCAAAAACCACTGGTTTGTCCCTTTTTTGCATAAAATTTCCATTTCCCGAAAGGTTTTTCCGCCGTTTACTTTGCGCAAAATACCTGCATTTATTTTTTTGGTAAAAAAAAAGATTTATATATTTTTTGAATGCGCTCTAGACAAAATAGCATAAATAACGTAAATTTTAACTCACTCATATATTTTAGATATTCCTTACTCATTTTATATCGGTGCAAAAAGAGTCGGACACACAAATAAGTTTCAGTGGAGTGATGGGAGCGATGTCTTGATGGGCATGTGGGAAAGAGGAGAACCAAATAACATTAAAAAAAGTGAGGATTGCGTCACAATGGGTTTGGGGTTTCCTCTTGTTTCGTCATACCTGTGGCATGATGTTCCATGTACAAGGCACAGTACAAGATACATTTGCGAACAAAATATTGCAGGTAAGGAATGCTTGATTATTTGGAAAACAAGTGAGATATGCAAAATTGATTTTCGAACACCTTTCGGCCAAAATTAACATTCCAATTAAACAAAAAAGTGTAAATGCGTGCAAAACTCCGAAAATTTCACCGGTTGGTGCAAAGCCATGCTACATGTTACTTTTTTTTAAATTGTAATTAAGTTTGTTGATGTTTTGTTTATTTGTTTCTGCTAAAGGAAAAACTTGGCATACCTACAAAGGATTTCAATATTCGATCGAAATGAATCCAGTTGCTTCATATGCAGAAGCAGAGATGGGATGTTCTGCGTTGCAAGCTAATGTAGCTAACGTCAAAACAACGGAAATATTCAACTTTTTGAAGGGATTTATAAACCTGACATGTGAGTGTTGGGATGCATAGGATCTCATTTAGATTTTAATGAAATTGATAAGGATATTTCCTGTGTGGTAAATTTCTCTTGTTTTCTACACGTAACAAAGACGACATCATTACGTATTTACTGGTTCCTCTGGTTCAATTACCCTTAAATAACAATCTTTTTCCTAAACCTTACCTGCGTGTGCGTATAAAACGTTAATCATAACTTGCTCGTTTTATTTTAGATCCTCCCTTCTCACTTTACATCGGTGCAAAACGAGTCAGAAACACCAACAAGTTTCGGTGGAATGATGGAAGCGATGTTTCAGTTCCAACCACCATGTGGGCAAGGGGACAACCAGATAACGATAGAGGAATGGATAACTGCGTGAAAATGATTAAACCGTTACAACCAATCCCTTTGGCAAAATGTTTCAGTTGAAAATGGTATGATGTTCCATGTACAGAGCACTGGTCAAGATACATTTGCGAAAAAGTGATTGTTGGTGAGCAAAACTTAGTTATTAGGAAAAAAAGTGGTGCAAAATAAGTTTGGAAAATAACGGTTTTCAAATTTATAGAAAGTGTGTTTAAACCCTTAAATTTATCTAATTTTTGCAAACTTCTATGTCTTTCTATTTTTTTTAAATTTATCCGAATGATATTCAAACTTAGGCAAATCCTTGCTAAGCAAAATTTGTAAAATACTTACAAAAGGTTTGCAATTGTTGCAATAACTTTGATAAATTGGCATACTCAGTAAAAATGCAACTTTTTAACAATCNTTATAGAAAGTGTGTTTAAACCCTTAAATTTATCTAATTTTTGCAAACTTCTATGTCTTTCTATTTTTTTTAAATTTATCCGAATGATATTCAAACTTAGGCAAATCCTTGCTAAGCAAAATTTGTAAAATACTTACAAAAGGTTTGCAATTGTTGCAATAACTTTGATAAATTGGCATACTCAGTAAAAATGCAACTTTTTAACAATCCTTTTTGTTCGAATAAGTAGAAGTAATCAAAGCTTTTTGTTACAGCTACCACCATTTTCCTATTAGCATTTGACAAACCAACCCCTACAACTATGTTACTTACCACTAAGCCCAACGATACCAGAAAATTATCGTTAACAAAAGCAAAAACTGAAATTACATTACGATCCATTAAACCAACCACAATAACAAACTCAACACCATTCATTGCCACCAAGCCGCCAACTAACAACACAACACATGGTAGGTGGAAAAATATCTTGCCGTTTCTTGTATTCTGCACAACGTTTCCTTAAGGTTCATCAACTGGATACAAAGTTCATAGGCTCATCGTCATGCTCATCGCTGCAGTTTGCTCTGTTGTCATCATCGTCATAATGCGCAGCGTCATTGTGGTTGTTACGTCACGAAAACATAGAAGAAGGTAAGTAGCTTGCACGTTAAAAGTGTAAAGCAAACCGTCATTTAATGTGCCACCAATCGAAAATTAAACTGACAAGCATAAATTTGCACGTCTGCCTGCTAGCATTCTGCGTCTAGGACGCTTTTGATAATATTTATGTTCATCTCTTGCGGCTAAACTGATACCCAATAGTAGCACGAAGAAGTGAAAAAATGTAAAGATAGCATAGTTCTATTCGCAAGTTAAATAGGTTTGTTAATCTTAAAATGTTTATTTTCCTATTGACAATTTATGGCCATGTGAAAAATAATTTGCTACTCATGTCAACCATGTTTTAAATGTCAAAAAAACAAAATTGCAGGAGATTTTTATCCTTAAACACTTTATCAAAGGTTTCTTGATCAAAACTCAGTAAAGCATCGAGGTTACCACAAAACTGTTACGAGGTAGTTGAAGCATGGACTGTGTATTTAAATGTGAAACGTTACACATGTACCTAATGTTGTTCAATAACATACTCAACAGAAACGAATTTTCAGTAAGATATAAAGCTGGAAATATTATTATAAGTAAGTGTTTTGGATTGTGGTGGGATTAGAGAGGATAAAAAATTATTTGTACAAATTTTTTTGCTGTAAGAAGTTCATAACACAGCAGATAATTTGTTTTGCCAAATCAATCACAATTTAATTTAACCCACATATATTACAAAACAAAAAAAGTGCAAAAAGTACATATATTACACATATATTACAAAACAAAAAGTGTCATGCAGCGTGTGGAGTTGAAAAGACAAAACCTGGTTCCAGTAGCGGTGTAGTTTTGGAACTTTTGGAACCTTTATTTTCAGGCAGGGTGTTTTGCATTTTTATTCTAATGTAAATATTACGCTACCTCTCTAATGTTGGCTCGCTTTCCTTTATTTTTTAACCTAGCATCAAATAAGATTTCAACGTCATATTGTTCGGCGAGGGACTTGTCATGAGCATAGCGCCTGTGTTGCTCCACCACACACAAACAACAAACATGTTGAAAACACTTTTGGATTCAAACACTTAAGCTGTTAAATGTTTAAACATAATGATTCAATTTTGTTAAACAGCTGACGAGTTCCAACTTGCTTTCCCAAAACGATGACGTCATCCATTATGACGCTGTCCAGGAACCACGACATGAAAACAATATTTACGACGAGGCTTTACAATCAGCTGAAAGCAGGGATGTATATAGTCAGGTCAGAAAAAGTAAAGCCAACCACAAAAGTTCATGACAATGGCCGACAATCACATGTTCGAAAAGACGATCACAATCGATTGGATGAAGCCACTTACGACACTTTGCAACTATCTGAAGATGTGGAAGCCCGCCACCAAGTGGGACGCGACAGCAATCCAACTGATATCTACAATAACAGACACGAGGCTAAAGACGAATCGAATTCTGCCTACGATGAATTGCGACCTAACAATTACCTTTTTATGCGTTAGAGCAGCAGTTGCGCAATTAAGTGGTGAGTAGAATCGTATAGAGATCATGTATAGACTTGTTGCATGTGTTTTGCGCCTGCTAATTTGTAGCTAACAACATGAAAACACAACAATGACTTGTACTGTTAACCCATTACGACACACATTGGTTAAAAGAAGCTAGCACACTCTCTACGCTACTTTCTGTACGCAAAACTTCAACGTTAAAAAATTATGACAAAATCCCAAATCCAATTGCACAAACGTCAGTAAGCAATTTTCTTTAAACTTTTCTAGGATTTCCTTTTATGTCTGGCAAATCCTAATTTTTTTGTAAATCTTGTATTATAGTTGCGCATACCCAATTGTAATGCGACTAAACAACAATATTAATAAATTTTTCAATTTCCTTCTATAACATGTGTTTCGTCATGAACAAACTTTATGAATTCTGTGAGTATTTTAATACATTTTGGCATTTTAACGAAATTGTAGCTGCTGCAAACAATCAAAGCGCGGAGTCGTATTTAAATGAGGTAATCTAATCTCGTCGTTTTATTGTTATGTAAATCAGTTTGAATCCGTTATAGGCTTATTCGTCCATTCAACCAGCTATTTCCAGGCCCTAAAACTTCTCATCATGACATAATTTCATGTCAGTTTCATAATGTAATACATAAAGCGATAGAGGAGTCATGTATTGAGTGATAAAAGAGAACTCAATTTGCAATGGTATTGTTTGCAGCTGGAAAAGTTTTGTGTCAATTTAGATTAATTATCATGAGGTTTTTAGGTTGGTTGTTATATCGTGGCTGTCATTTGCATTTCACGAATCACCGCAATATTGTAATTGAGTTCAATTTCTGATTAGACTGAAAAAGGTCAAATCGTATGCAATGGCCAAAAGGGAAATGTGAAAAAAGTGAACGTAATGCTTAGATAGGCGTTTGAAGAGAGTTGGGTATTGGAGATAAACTAAGCATAAGTGACTTCACTGTAGTGTGGAACGCAATAGAAACAGTGGCGGATCGAAAAAGGAAGTTATTAGACCACGATTTCACGAAGTACGTCCTTGTGAATATATTAAAACCGGGAAAGCTTTTGTGAATCTTTAGTTGTTTGGTGCATTTTGATTGAAAATTTATTCTAATAAAAATAGTTTCGGGAATGCCCCACTGCTGGTATAAAGTCTAAAACGAATCACACACACCGCAATAATACATTGAGGTTTCAGAGAGGTGTGGCAGTATTTTAATAAAAGTGCAACTGCTTCTTTTAAAAGCTTTGTAAGGCATTGGTAAAGTTAGAAAGTGCTATGAATCTAGTGGGTGAAATTGTTCAAAATAAACAGAAGATTTCCAGTACCTTTTTCAGAAAACAGTTTTCTATATCCTTGTTAAACATGGCGTTGTTAGTTTTTTGGTTGTGCATATTATGTTTGTCTATTTTCGCTGAGGGACGAACATGGCATAACTTCAAAGAATTTCAATATTCGATCGAAATGACTCGAGTCACTTCATATGCTGATGCAGAGATGAGATGTTCTGAATTGCAAGCTAATGTAGCTAACGTCAAAACAACGGAAATCTTCAACTTTTTGAACCAATTGATACACATGAAAGGCACGTTTGGACTGCTTTGTATTTTTTTGGCTTGTAAGAAATTTGATAGTGACCAACTGCTGCATAGTAAAATTACAATACATGCAACAAAGATGACAACATTACGCAATTACTTGTGTACTCAGGTCCAACTATGACGCCTTTAAATAAATAAAAAATAAATCATTCAATATCTGTGTATTTTACAAAATCAGAACAACTGATACGATGTTTTTGTACATGCACCAAAGCCGCATTGACTTCCTAGCATAAACTTTAGCACAAAATCGTGAAAATATTTTTGACCTTACAAATCCTCCTGTTTATTTTAAGTTAATTGTCATCCGCTATGTTACGTTAGATGCCCCATACTCACTTTACATCGGTGCAAAAAGAATCGGAAACACAAATAAATTTCAGTGGGGTGATGGAAGTGATGTTCCAACGACCATGTGGCATCGAGGACAACCAAATAACATGACAGGAAAGGATAATTGCGTCACAATGGGTTATATAACCCATTTGCACTACCGGTGGTATGATGTTCCATGTTCAGGGCACTGGGCGAGATACATTTGCGAAAAAGTGGTTGCAGGTAGGTAAAAGTTATTGTAGGAAACAAATGGTGCAAAATTGTCAAACAATTTTAATATTTCAAAAAGATTGGAAAAAGAAGGGTTTTCTAATTAATGGAAAATGTGTATGCCCAAAAAACAACATTCTTCTCTTCAATTTTTGTAAACTTTTTGTGTCTTAAAGGTTTAAACTTGGTGAAAACTCATAATGCTTCAAACAGAAATTGTAAAATACATTCAACAAATAAAGAGGTTTGCGTTCAAAAAACTAAGATAAATTGGTACTTCTAGTTATACTTTAACGCCGATTTTTAATAACCACTTTTTTGAATGAGTAAAAGTAACCAATGCTTTCTGTTACAGCTATCACCCAATCAATCACTACCACCATGTTACCATCTATTGATCCATTTACCACTTTACCATCCACTAAAGCAGCCACTACTATCATACTACCATCTACCAAACCAAACACTACCACCATGCTACCTTCCACCAAACCCAATAACGGCATTAAACTACTGTCAACAAAAGCAAATACTGAATCCATGTTACCATCCACCAAACCAACCACAATAACGACCTTAGCACAATTCACCATTACCATGTCAGCTACTGACAACACAACACAAGGTAGGTGGAATTATGTTTTAATTTTGCATTCTACACAACGTTCTTTAAGGTTCAACAACCGGACAGACAGTTTACACGATCATTGTCTTGCTTACCGTAACAGCATGTGTTGCTGTCATCATCTCCATAATCTGCAGTGTTATTATGATTGTTACGTCACGAAAGCGTAAAAGAAGGTGAGTACCTTGAAGGTGAGTACCTTCTTTTTATCGTAGCTGGGTTAGCTGTTCTTAACCGATAAATTAAGAACGATTCAATAATGTGATATGTATATGCTGCAAAAAAATGCAAACATGACAATCTTTAGTTGGCAATTTTCAAATATTTGTTTGTTTTGTAGAAATGAAAGATCAGTAAGGTTACAAAATGACAGTGTATATCTCGACATGAGTAAGTACTTTGGTTTAAACATAAAATTTCCTCATTTTCACCTCGCCTCCTCTGAAGTAACAAACACTAGCTAACCATGCAAAATTTGTTTCAAACAGCTGGAAATCGTCAGATCATAGACTCACACGCAAATACACCAATGTGCATGAACAATTCCGGTCGACCCACCACGTCACAACAGCAACAACAACGTCCATCCGATGACGTCAGTTCTTATTACGTCATAGAAGAACCAGTTTATGAAGTTATTACTGTCGACCCGTGATAGCTGTTGTTAATTAGAAACGAACGCGTGAAAGATGTATTTGTGCATTTTGTGTTTTGTAATCGTAACGAACACTGCTGTTTTATAAATGTGTGTACAGTTAGTCCCCGCGCTGTTTTGTAGCATGGTTTAAGGCGGTTAACAGTTGTTTTTGTTTTCCCGGTACGATGCCAAAAGAAAAGATAAAGTAATTAAGCGTACCGGGCCAAACATGGTTAACTTGAACCGACGAAAACAAGAAATGTCGTGACGTAACATTGAAATGAAATGCAAAGTAACATGGACAACATACTTCGACACATCGCATATCGCGGTCACTACAAAACCATCATATGTATGACATACTAAAAATGACAGCATGATTTGATCCAGATTCAATATTGTTAATTGCAGATTTGGAAACATATCAAGCAAGATGTTTTGTAAACCTTGTGTGGTTTTTGTCACGACCAAATTTTAAATTTTATCCGATGACAATGGAGTTTAGGGGAGGTTTCAATCAATGTTGCGTTCCTTAATGTTTATTCATATCGCAGCGTTGCACGTGTAAGGTTACTTATTACTCAATTTAGTTTTTTCGTGTCCCAAATACTTCTGTTCTAATGATATATCCACATTTATCTGCCTGGAAAATAATTTTGACATTACTGTTCCAATTGTTGCTCATAGTAAATTACTTGTATTGAGAATTGTATTCAGATGAAGGAATTTATTCTCGTCGTTTTATTGTTATGTAAATCAGTTTAAACTTCGTGAACTTTATTTGCCACAGACTAGCCATTGTTTTAACCTGTCCGTTATAGACATTCAACAAATTCGTCAATTCAACAGCTATTTCTAGCCACTAAACTTCTAATCATGACTTAATTTTATGTCAGTTTTAGTCATAATTAATGAAGAACTCAATTTGCAATGGTATTGTAGAATGCAGTGAGACTGGCGAGTTTTGTGTCATTTTTAATCATTATGAGGTTGTAATGTTGGTTGTTTTTAACGTGGCTGTCATTTGCTGTTGGCGAATCACTGCAATATTTCCAAGTAATATCTGCTTAGACTGAAGAGAGAGATTCAAATCGTATTCAATGGCCAAAAAGGAATGTGAAAAACTGAACGTGTCGCTTAGATATGCGTTTGAAGAGAGTTAGTTTGTGACTTCATTGTAGTGTGAAACGCAATGGAAAAAATGGCGGATCAAAAAATGAAGTTATTAAATCACGATTTCAGGAAGTACTTCCTTGCCATTGGATTAAAACCGGCAAAGGTTTTGTGAATTTTACTAAGTTGTTTGGTGCAAAAGTCATTGAATATTCATTCAAATCTCCTGTGCGAAACTCGGTTTTTACAATTGGTTTGTATGTGCGAAAGCATGACTTTTGAAAGAGAAGTAAACACAAAGGCGCACATCTTGGTCTAGGCCAGACACCAATGAAAACTTGACAGGCTGGTGGGGGGTCGGTATTCCGCCGCGCGGAAAGTCCAGATTTGAAGTCGTTGAGCTTCAACAAAGCTCAGTTTAGTTAATCCAAAGCTATTCAAATTTATTGTTTTCTGTTGTCACAAGCACAACCTCTTTTCACAAATGTAGCGGATGATACTTTCGAAGTAAACAGAGATTTCAAATCACTTTTCGGAAAACAGTTAAGCTTTTAGGTTCAACGGTGATTTTAAATGAAGTAATTATCTTAAGAACGAGATGTTTAAGGGTTTTTGACAAAATTATCTAAGCAGGGATGACCAGAGTCAATCTAAAATTCATGAAAATACTGTGTGCTTCAGAACTATATGTTGTGTGCGGGGGGCCGCGCCTGGCGTGCTTAGGCGGGGGCGACCGACCGTTTTGCGGCGAAAAGCTGACTGAGCGTGTTTGGACAGTTCTGTTTCTCCTTCTGCAGTTTGGTCTAAAAGGTTTCGGTCCGGCGTCATATCAATAAAGCGAACGTTAGGTGAAGTTAAGGGCTGGTCGAAGTTTGACATTATCACAAACTCCAGGCTTCGCTGACAGTTAACAACATCATTACCACTCGTCAATACTTCACTTTTATTCTGTGTAACAGCTTACATCGCGTCTCATAATCTTAAGGCAGAATATAGAATCAAAATACGAATAATAGACTACGAATAGTAGCCTATAGACTAGACTAAGATATAAGCGGAAATACATAGCTTTCATACAAAAGGTCTTTTTTCTAGAAATTATGACGAAAGGAGCTTTCGTCTAGCTTTAAGTAAATCTTGCGACACACAAACTACCGCTCGCTCGCTGCATGACTGCTAAGCGCGCCAGTAGCGACGAAGCAGCGCATCTTGGAACAGCGGACGTGATTTATGGTCGCGCTCTTTGCAAATAGGGTATTCCAAGAATGACAAACGCTAAGTTGACAAACGCACTGACTAAACATTTGTTGGTATTAAACCGTGGTAAACACCAACATATTCAAGACAGGTTGGCGATGACACAATGTGAACGGAAGAAGCTGTTTACTAAAAGGTTTTGCACACGAAACGGGCTGAGAAATGGTACATTTTCTACCTGGGGTTTCGCAACTTATGATTTACTTGGTTGTTTAAAGGTTCTCCCTTTGTTTAGTGGTTATATGGCTCCTACATGTGTGAGATTGCAACGCTAGGGATATTATTTATACTTTTAGATACTCATGTTAAACAAAAATGGCGTTGTTAGTTTTCCTGTTTATGTGTTTATCTGTCTCGGTTGAAGGACGAACTTGGCATGACTTCAATGGATTTCAATATTCCATCGAAATGACTCCAGTCACTTCATATGAAGAAGCACAGATGGGATGTTCTGCGTTGCAAGCTGAAGTTGCTAATGTCAAAACCAAGAAGATCTATATCTATTTGAAGCGATTTATACATCTGACAAGTAAACTGTTTTGCTTCATGGTACTGGGTTTAACTTGTAAAGAAATTTGCTAGTGACTCTGTGCAGAGAATTCACTGTTACTTCCTTTATTATGCTAAACCACAAATGAAAACATCA
>QXVZ01032308.1:0-17160 GCA_008931825.1 Phallusia fumigata
AAACCACCCGAAAACTGAAATTTTCTTCGAAATTTTGCCCTCCCAACACCGAAAAATGAGCAAGGCTATAGCCTTGGTGTTTTATCGAAAATCCGGTTAAAATTTTATGTTTCCGATTCCGTTTGAAACCGGTTTAGAGGTTCGAGAGGAGGCCAAAACCAGTCAAAATCAGTTAAAAACTGCAATATTCTAGCGAAAACCACCCGAAAACTGAAATTTTCTTGGAAATTTTGCCCTCCCCAAAACCGAAAAATGAGCAAGGCTATAGCCTTGGTGTTTTTTCGAAAATCCGGTTAAAATTTTATGTTTCGGATTCCGTTTGAAACCGGTTTAGAGGTTCGAGAGGAGGCCAAAACCGGACAAAACCAGTGATAAACTGCAATATTCTAGCGAAAACCACCCGAAACCTGAAATTTTCTTGGAAATTTTACCTTTCCAAAACCGAAAAATGAGCAAGGCTATAGCCTTGGTGTTTTTTCGAAAATCCGGTTAAAATTTTATGTTTCGGATTCCGTTTGAAACCGGTTTAGAGGTTCGAGAGGAGGCCAAAACCGGACAAAACCAGTGATAAACTGCAATATTCTAGCGAAAACCACCCGAAACCTGAAATTTTCTTGGAAATTTTACCTTTCCAAAACCGAAAAATGAGCAAGGCTATAGCCTTGGTGTTTTTTCGAAAATCCGGTTAAAATTTTATGTTTCGGATTCCGTTTGAAACCGGTTTAGAGGTTCGAGAGGAGGCCAAAACCGGACAAAACCAGTGATAAACTGCAATATTCTAGCGAAAACCACCCGAAACCTGAAATTTTCTTGGAAATTTTACCTTTCCAAAACCGAAAAATGAGCAAGGCTATAGCCTTGGTGTTTTTTCGAAAATCCGGTTAAAATTTTATGTTTCGGATTCCGTTTGAAACCGGTTTAGAGGTTCGAGAGGAGGCCAAAACCGGACAAAACCAGTGATAAACTGCAATATTCTAGCGAAAACCACCCGAAACCTGAAATTTTCTTGGAAATTTTACCTTTCCAAAACCGAAAAATGAGCAAGGCTATAGCCTTGGTGTTTTTTCGAAAATCCGGTTAAAATTTTATGTTTCGGATTCCGTTTGAAACCGGTTTAGAGGTTCGAGAGGAGGCCAAAACCGGACAAAACCAGTGATAAACTGCAATATTCTAGCGAAAACCACCCGAAACCTGAAATTTTCTTGGAAATTTTACCTTTCCAAAACCGAAAAATGAGCAAGGCTATAGCCTTGGTGTTTTTTCGAAAATCCGGTTAAAATTTTATGTTTCGGATTCCGTTTGAAACCGGTTTAGAGGTTCGAGAGGAGGCCAAAACCGGACAAAACCAGTGATAAACTGCAATATTCTAGCGAAAACCACCCGAAACCTGAAATTTTCTTGGAAATTTTACCTTTCCAAAACCGAAAAATGAGCAAGGCTATAGCCTTGGTGTTTTTTCGAAAATCCGGTTAAAATTTTATGTTTCGGATTCCGTTTGAAACCGGTTTAGAGGTTCGAGAGGAGGCCAAAACCGGACAAAACCAGTGATAAACTGCAATATTCTAGCGAAAACCACCCGAAACCTGAAATTTTCTTGGAAATTTTACCTTTCCAAAACCGAAAAATGAGCAAGGCTATAGCCTTGGTGTTTTTTCGAAAATCCGGTTAAAATTTTATGTTTCGGATTCCGTTTGAAACCGGTTTAGAGGTTCGAGAGGAGGCCAAAACCGGACAAAACCAGTGATAAACTGCAATATTCTAGCGAAAACCACCCGAAACCTGAAATTTTCTTGGAAATTTTACCTTTCCAAAACCGAAAAATGAGCAAGGCTATAGCCTTGGTGTTTTTTCGAAAATCCGGTTAAAATTTTATGTTTCGGATTCCGTTTGAAACCGGTTTAGAGGTTCGAGAGGAGGCCAAAACCGGACAAAACCAGTGATAAACTGCAATATTCTAGCGAAAACCACCCGAAACCTGAAATTTTCTTGGAAATTTTACCTTTCCAAAACCGAAAAATGAGCAAGGCTATAGCCTTGGTGTTTTTTCGAAAATCCGGTTAAAATTTTATGTTTCGGATTCCGTTTGAAACCGGTTTAGAGGTTCGAGAGGAGGCCAAAACCGGTCAAAACCAGTTTTAAACTGCAATATTCTAGCGAAAACCACCCGAAAACTGAAATTTTCATCGAAATTTTGCCCTCCCAAAACCGAAAAATGAGCAAGGCTATAGTCTTGGTATTTTTTCGAAAATCCGGTTAAAATTTTATGTTTCGGATTCCGTTTCAAACCGGTTTAGAGGTTCGAGAGGAGGCCAGAACCGTTCAAAATTTTCTCCTTAAAATGATCAAGGCAAAGTTTCAGTCCAAATTTTATTTTTCTGTTTCCGGTTTAATCCGGTGAAAATTTATCTGGAATTGACTACTGACACCTAGGAAATCTGAAACATACCGATGTGACAATATACTCTTTCAATTGGCAAAATGTACAACTGTTTGCTCAAACTTTTTGCGTAGTTACTAGCGAAGCTCCTGGCAGTTTAAAACTCATTACAAACGTTTCTTTTACAAAATTTTATTGTGATTTTTGTCGAACATCGTGTTATGATTTGGAGACTGTAACTAGTATTTCAAACATTCTCGGGTTTACAGGACATCTCGATTAAAAGTATTACTTCGCCGCACCCACACCCGAATTTAGTGCACAATTTGCGATGTAAACTTTGAAACATAGCCAAGGTAAAAAATATCAGCAATTAAAACTGCATCTCTGCTCTTTGTCCAACTGACGATTCGTCGAAACAGAAAAAACGCAGTTACTCACAAGAATGGGTAATACTGATCAAGGCCATCTTATATCGTAACTAAGCCCCAAGTTTAAAATGGTTTAAAAGTTGTTTAGTCTGATTTTTACACATGGCGTGAACTATGCAATGACTTCAATACAAAAAAAATCGACCGAACTCTTCAAAGACTATCCTGCCACGCCAAAGTATTGCACATAATATCAAGCCACTAGCTTGCGCCATCGTGCGGCAAAGCTTCACAGTACAGTAAACCACAAGAGGGCGAGCGCAAGCGACATCAGAAAAGACGAAGCCACAGTGCGTTTCGCATCCCCGCAGCAGAAAGCATGTCTCTGAACGACCGTTGTTACGGCTGTGACCTCTAGCTTTCCAGCAATGCAATTGTAACCTGGCCACGACATCGAGTTGACGTCACATGAATGCGTCATCTTGACAAGATGATTTTCTCCCGAAAACCAACCGCTGACGATTCCTTTCTGGCTCGACTAAAATATAAAGATTTTTTTCAAATCGAACCAAGACAGGCAAAGCGGAGAATAAATATTGCAACAGAGTATTTTAGTGGTTCCTGTAGCTACAGTGCGTTTACTCCAGATCGACCAATTGTATCCTTCACTTTTTCGCGCGCTATAACGTTGCGCAGTTTTACTCGGCTCGGTGGTTACTTTAGTGATATTGTGTCGCTAGCATTTATTTCACCAAGCGACATAAACTAAACTTAACACATATACGGCTAATGTAATATTTAACTTGTTGATGCGATGGAAGGTTTGTGGTCCAATTTTACGGTGTATGTTGGCTTGTGGATTCAAAACTTAATTATATTTTTACCTGATCCCAGACATCCAACATCTCCTCCAAAGAGCAAAGATGGCGACTCGATTTCTCGCACTCCTGCTGAGCATCCGTTTTCCTCCTAAATTTAAATTCACCATGAAAAATGTTTCTGTGCACAATCTCTAACACCGCACTTGCAAAATCAGAAAAAAAGAGCTTAAGTAACAGTCAAGGCAAATTTCTATCCAAAGGACTTGGGTAGGATGCATGCAAGTGAACGTATTTGCAAAAATGTAACATACACAAATTTCTGCTTGGTCACGTTTGCGCCTTTGATGACAGAGCAACAAAGCGAAGGTAAACTCGTCTCCTGCAACACTGGGGTGTGGGACACGTCACCGTTGTAGCACTGGAAACCTTCCCATCTCACTTCGCCTGGTGAAAGTTAAAGTAGAACATTCATGTGGGGTTTATTTACAAGTGAAATGTATAAGAACAGAAAAATGTTAACTGGAGGGAATTTTTAAGGTTAAAAGGTGTTCTACATCAGTGTGAATTTTAAAGATGTGACAGAGTGGTTAACGCGTCCCAACACAAGCAAAAACCGCATTTTGGGGCAACTGGAAACTTGTCAGCACCCACCTTAACAATAAAACTTTAATGTTGTAACAAGCATGTTGTCTATAATCTGGAATCTGCCTCGAAGCTACCAAATCACCGAAATACGCAAGTGATTATACCATGCCTGCTCTACATATATAGGTGCCAGCAGTAGCTGCAAGAATGGTAATGTCGGTTTAAATTACGTCGGTTTAACATCAGATAAAGGCGCAGAAAGGCGGGGACCATAATACCGGTAAATCCAAGGCATTGGCGCACCACCAACTTAAAATTACAGGCTCGTTGGCGTTGCTAAGCGAAACTGAAGTCATTGTTTCCTGCCGACTTATAATAGAGTATCGCTTATTTGATCTTGGGAATCTTGATCATTTGTCCTAATTACCTGGAGAGCATCCTTGCAAGTTTGCCGCTCGGTTTTCCATCTCGAACCATCCCCATTCGAAGTCGGGCACAACCCCGCCGATCCTCACAGCGTCCTGGAGTTGTGCGAGGGAACAGAGAACCTGGTTGTTCACCTCGCATACATCCGAAGCCTCCTGCCTGTATATGAACGACTCCGCCGTCACCCACAAAACCAAGTTGGGTGGAGCGACTGTAATCACAGAAAACTTTGATTATTTTGTTTGCCTGCTGTCTTTTGTACTTTACCAAACTTGTTTTTTCACTTTTTTGTCGGTACAACACCTGACCGGTTAACACTCTTTACAAGTAATTTGTCAAGTTGGCTGCAAAATTACCGCAACGTCCGAAAATTTATACAACTTTTTGGGATCTTTGTGACGCTTAAAATGGTTCGAAGCTTTGGGTTTTACTAGGTTGATGTAAGGCCTTTTAGGTTTCTTGTTCAAGGAATCAATAGTGGTCGAAGTTGGAATAATGCCACGGCTTGTTTTCACAAAGACATAGGTTGAACCTCTACTAAACCTCTACAAATGTTACACATTCGTTATAGAGATCTGTAAATTTATTTTCCCAATTTTCTTGCTTTTAGCTGTTTCAAACCCAATCCTAACATCTTTATGTACACAACTAATGACAAATGAGCTCGATTTGTAAAATTAACACAACCTCCACACACACTTACTGTCATAGTCATAATCCGGAGGCAAAGTCTCCGAGCCGGGCAGATACGGTTGATCCGTACCAGTAGGGTGCAAATTATCGCTTGTATCCACAGCGGGTGGGACGCTCGTATTCGATCTCTCCAAGAATTGGGGCGAATACCCAGTTCGGGTGTAAAGCCACCCATCGCTACCGAGTATCACCGCGTCATTGCTGTAAGGGGGTCTCGCAGCGGTATTCCCGTTCCCGAATGGGTTCAGGGGGAAATGTGGGGCGTTCGGTTGGGGTGCGATGGGTGCAGGAGGTGGGGTATTTTGGGGTCTGTCGATAAAGTTGTAAATTTATTGCAACAATATTGAAACGATGACAGGTTGGGGATTGAAGAAGGATTAATAACAGGATAAGTTTGGATACAACGTGATGACTTTTGTTTAAAGTTTTGTTTTAACGCAAAATTTAGGAAAAATTGAGTAGTCAATATTTGTCACAGGAAAGCTATAAGGCAGATTAAACACTATACTTTAAGCTGTTTATATAACCTATTTTAAATGATTTTTCAAATGTGCTCAACTCATTTAATAGGATTATTTATTCATGGGAATTTTATGACTTTGACCTAACTTCGGACTAAATTACGAAAGTGTCATTTTAGACAGTTCGTCCTGTAAATCACAATTATTTTAATGACAAACAGCAATCATTTACCTGTTTTGTGTCACCAATGTTGGCGCTCTTGGTGGTGACGGATTGCCGGCAGAAGGAAAACTGCCGCCTATAAAATTAAAACGAGTGTCTTATTCAATGCACGGCTTGTCCATGCAAGCAGGGGTTTATAATACAGGCGAAATTATTTTTTGCTGGTCACAATCGGGGTGGTCGAACTTTTACGCAAACAATGCGCACCAGTGTTTTGATGTAAAGTTTTTACAAAAATGGCGTATCAACAAATATGTTAAAGACAGTCCCTGGTTTCCAAATCCTGCAGTAAAAACCACCTCTACCTTTGCATCGTTTTTACATTTTTCTAACGAGTCGTTAACTATCCCAAAACGGCCGCTCACTGTAGTGTCAATTACAAATAAAAACACAGCTACAAACACAAATTTTGAAATGTTTAAAAAAGTTTTGGGTAGTAATACCAATTTTATTAGTTTTTGGAAAGTCAACAAAAATTTTTTAACTCATCTTCGGAAAAAAATACAAATTTCAAATTAGTTGAATAAAAGTTTTTCGTTTTTCTTTGTTCTATTTTTATTGTTAAACCAATATTACCTGGGTTACTCCAAGTACCGCCGCCGCCAGCTGAACTGGACACAGCCCCACTAGGGGGTTTTGGGGGCCTGGGGCCAACAGGGGCAGCGTTGGGGCCGATCGCCGGGGGAGGCACGGAGGGCAGAGGTCGGAAAAATGGGTTTCGAAATTTCACCGGGGGTTTTGTGATGGTAACTTTTCCTGCAGATGAAGATGAGGACCCTCGCTTCTTTGGTGGATCAGCAGCTGAAGCTTGGTAATCTGGAAATGTCGATAGTATATAATTAGTGTTGAGGATGTGAAAATCGTTGGTGAAAGATTTTTGTTGACATAAATGTAGCGACAATGTATGGCACTTAAGCTTTTATCAAACGAAAAGTTGCGCAAAATACAGTATTACAAAAAAAGTCAAAGAATTGCAATAAAATTGTTACAAAGCGACTGTAAAGTTGTAATATCGCAATTTCCATTTTTTACTGAAGGTATACCTAATGGGTAGAACAATGTGAACCATTAAACTTGTATTAAAATGCCTAATAAAGACTTTTTTCTCAAGGCACATAACACCAAATAGCTGCGGTTTAGAAAAAAATACATACAAAATCAGTAGTAAGGTCGTATAAAGTATTTTAAGTAGCGTGTGGTACTTTACCACAGTTGTTGATTGTTACATTCAGATAAATACATTTGCACAAACCGTAGGAAAACACATGGACGTGTCCTCCTTGTGGAACGAAAATCTCCGGAAAGGAATCTCCGTTAAGATCCGTAATAAATGGGATTCCCGGAATTCCCACCCCGGCCGAAAGCTGAAAAACAAAACAAGATAAGTTTGTCAATTTATCAACGTTTCACAATACAACGAATTCAACGAATTGAACGCCACAGGGCAATTGGCGAAAACCTTTAGATAAGGTAACAGGTAATTATACTAGTGCTTTTATGATTGCCAAATACCTGTTACAAAATAAAGCATTTAAGGACCCAGCACAGTTTAAACATTAACAAAGAGCATATTAACTATTAAAATATTAACAGTGTAGAACTACTTGTGAATATTGTTCCGAATAGTAACAGCTGCATATGAGTTTGTGGTGTTGTTTTCAGTTTGTTTGTTAAGGTTTGGGTTGAGGAAAGTAGCCCAGACATTACCTCGGACTTGTAGTAACCCCAGCCCTTGTTTTTCGGAGTTGGGCTCAAAATATAAAGTGTCGCTTCACTGCCGCCCGTCAAAAATATGCTGGGTCTATCGCTTCTGCAAATATCAAATAAATATGAGACTGTCAACAACAACTGGTATGAAAACAACAAGAGGACTTAAATCAAAATAAATAAACCGTACGTTCTAGAACCAAAACAAAACGTTTCTTAGGTCTACCCCGGTTTAAAATCGACAATTTTTAAACCTGCAAGGTGGTGGCACGAACCAATGAACTTTTTTCACCCAACGAACGTTTGTTTCACTCGCTTCCGTTCAAGGCGATAAGGGTATACTTTAAAATTTAGTTTATAGCTTACACTTCCTGTATGACAGACCCACAGAAACACAGCAACAAGGTATAGATTTTTTCCAACGAACAACATATAGCGTACTGCGTGCTTACTTTCGTTTCCACTTGTTCGGCCAGAAGGCGGTCGCTTTTCCAGGGCTATAGTCACCGGTGAATCCTCCAGCGAGAACGTGTCGGTCCCATATGGCGTTCTGGATGTCGTAGGGGATTTCGTAGCCAAGCACGTGGCCCCGCGAGCTGGCGATTCTGCGAGCGAAAGAATCAAGTTCATAGTTTTAACAATTTAGTTGGAAGAGTTGTGTCTTTACCGATTCTTACAATGACACTCGACAGGGTCAAAGTTTTACACCAGTTGACTGGGGCTGTGCGAGGGACTCCAGCAGGTATATCATTCCAAGGCCCAAGAGCTACGGGGGACCCAATTGCGAAGGACGGGCATTTAATGAAATTAAAGTTTAAAGTAGAGTAATTTAATAATTAGTCTCGATTTTTCAGTATTAAGGGCCAAAAATTCACAGGCGCCTTACATTCGTAAGGTCGTTGATTTAAATCCGGTTAGACCTTCATGTTATAATGCTTTCCTTGCGATAACCTGGTGAGAAGACGGACAGAACCGTCCTCAATGCGTTTGGACCGATGGAAAATAGTGGACCCATAAGGACGGGCAATCAATGGGCATATGTTGTTTTGTGCACAGCAAACCAAAAATTAGCCTCGTTTTTAAGTGTGAGGACCCCAAATGGCTTTATGCAACCTTGAAAAATTTCCTTGGAAGCCTTGCTGACTGTCACTACAGACTTTAGACACGCGTTCAACTTTTTCAGCAAGACTGAATTTCTATCTGTAAAAAGTGATTTGTTGGAATGGAAGGCACGCTAAATTCGGTCCAAATTTGGTCAAATGTGAAGAAGAGTCTACTGTATACTTACTGTACAGTCGTTGTAAGAACGTCGGGGCGTCCATCCTTGTTCAAATCCACATATTGTACGTCGTAATACTTTCCGTAATTATCCACAACTCTATGGCGAACCTGGCGACTGAACGCCCAGTTGTTACGGGGATCTAAAACAAAGAAAAAACATTTACGTTACCGCACTAAATAGGTTAGGCACTGACTGGTCAAAAAAAATTAAGGTACTTACGCATTGTCCAGTAGAGGCCAAGCGTGTTGAACTGATTTCCAGCGACTGCTATATAAGTCTTCTTGTCGTACAGAAACCCGACAAAGTTTCCATCAGCCAAACCCTCGTGAATAATCCGCTGACCCCAAATGGTCTGACCGCTTGGCTGCTCGAACCACAGCATTTGACCAACTGACACCAACAGAAGAAAATAGTCTTGATTAGAAGAGACCAGCTACAGCTATTACTTGGTTGTGAAACATTTTTTACTTTTCGATAAACGCTGTTCTCATCATTTTTGATGGATGCAGACTATTTGAAACAGTGAATTGCGTACACAAGAACAAATTAATAGATTTCGATGTTGGGTGCCAAATGTGCGGGAAACAAACGGCTTCTGGGCTATCAATTGTCACATGATAACCTCATTCTAATATTTCAATGTAAAACCGACCGCAGAAATTATACAAATAGGGTTAAAGAAACCAATAGGCATTACAAATTATTGCCCAATGAAAACCTATCGCATGTTTTTGGAACGGTCATACATGGAAAATTTAAACTTAAGATTCTGACTTTACTTTGCTTTTACGTTGGTATTTTTACTGGTTTTTAAATGTCTTAGTTAGTGTTTCTGGTTTAAATAGATTTTAATTTTCTATCTAACAGCTCAAGTTTTTCCCCACCTCCGCCTCTGTATCGTGCCGTCAAGCAATCACGTCGATTGTCTTTGTTCATGTCCACCCATTGCGCGCGCTCGTAATTCCATCCAGAGTCAATCGTGATGTCCCCAAGAACTAAATATGTTGAAAGTACATTATAGTTAAAGTACAACAGTAATATACAAAAGCAATTGCAATTTAGATCGAACAAATAGTGGTTGCCGATGACGCTGAGACAATATACAATGTTTGCACTCTCTTTGTACAAAAGAGTTGCACTTGGGTAATGTTCAAGTTATTTTTAGCCTAAAAGCTGTGATTTTAGATAATTAAGCTGACAAAATAAAAACTGACTATGACTTACTGCTGTAGTCGGTGGTTTGCTTCAACACATGAATCGCCCCGTTTGTGTGGTTCGTCCCCCTTGAGCTCACCCAGTAAGATGGGGATTTATCACCCTTAAACGTGTTGGCTGCAACAGAAATCGTATATTGAAATAGAAATCATACAAAATCAGACTGCTTAGAACAAAAGTTTTTGGTGCAGTTTTTTGACACGCTTGAACTGGGCAGTAGGGGGGCGGGGAATGCGGCCATAGCAATAAATACATGTAGCAATATTAAGCGCCCGCCCACATGAAACACATTGAATTGCTTTCTAGTTGTAAGTTAGTGGCGCTGTCTTAAACCAAACTTTTATTCGCTAAAACACAAAAAGTATTTGACAACTCCAAAATTTTTGTAAGCTACGTCACTGGCCAAATTATGCAGTTACACTGTTATTTTAACACATTTTATCATGGATTTTACAAGGTAACCATTGGCTTTGGAAAGTTAGGGAGACTCCAAAACTACAGGCGCCCGGCGATAACAGTACCTGGAATTCTGCCAATCATCCTTGGATCTGCAATGTCTTTGTTTATAATTCGTGGAACCATTCTGCCTCGTTGCCGAAACTTCCATTGCACGTTGTCGATCACGGAGATCTCGTAAGGAGCTGTGATGATCAGCTGTCTGTTGACAACCTATAAGTATAACCACACATAATGTCTTACTCGCGACTATCAAGCACTTATGAGGGGTTTTCAATTCCCTGTTGTGACATGGTGTTATGGTAAATACATTTAAGTTTTTGCCTATTGCCATAACGTAATAACTTGATTCAAGCACTTTTGTCATTTGAGCATTATCGCTAACCACGCAGAACAATATATAGGTTCGGAACACAAGATACGGACTGAAAAGCAACAATATAAAACATAACTGAAAAGTAGCTTAAAACATAACGCACAGTTTTAAACTTTTCTTAATTTTGCACTGATGATGACAACTGCGATTGTTAAAACGTTGCAATAAAATGTATTCACTATATACAAGCTATTTAGCAGTTATGTTTTTAATTTGAAATGTTTGTACAAAAAGTCACAAAGTCTAAAACTTACCGACACTGACGAGATATCCCTGTCAAAAGCCAAACTGTACAACTTTTTCGGCCCAAAACCTTGCGTAGTTACTAACAGAGCTCCTAGCGTTAGCAACAATAGTGGTGCGCATCGATAACCAACAAAGCTGTTTAAATCCATCCCAAATAATCCACAGGTTTTACTCACTGACAGATAAATACTAATTCAAACATGCAGTTCATTTGACATCTGATACCTTGTTGATACGGGCGTTCGGGTGATATAAAAATCCCTGTATTTTCTCTCAACCACGCTTATGGCCGCGGGGGACGATGCGTTGGTGGTGCTGTGACGTCACGTTCACCGAAAACCGGTTTTAGAAGTGGGAGTGTGACCAGACTGGTCTCGCCAGACGATTTTCGATGGACTTGCGATAATCAATACTTTCAACCGCAGCGATCATTGCAGTTTTAGGAATCTTTCAATTGGTCATCTGTCCTCGCTGAAAACAAGTTAACATATTTTTTCACTCTTTGTGTTTGGATTTCTACATGCTGACTTGCAGTTTTTGTGAGAAGCATGAAATGGTCCATCCGCAAACGTTGTAAAACTGAAAATGCAAATTTTAAACACATCTGTTTATGCTGCGCATATAAACATAAGTTTTTGTGTAGTCAGTATTGAATCTAACAAATTCTTTGTACAAAAATAAAGCTGTGCATCAAACACAAAATCAACCAACAATCGTTATGTTAAGATATGTTATGTCAAGATTTGCCCGATGGATATCGTCAATCTCCTACTAAACAACCAAACAACACTGGCAAAGAAAAGTTAAACGAAATTAAATTTAAAAGTCACTATAGTGACAGCGTTGAGCACACCACTAGCGCTTTTTTTACAATAGTTACTCTTTTCAGTTCAGAAAATACCTGTTTATGTATTTCATTTTCATTCTTTGCTTTAGTTTAACTACTTGCAAAAATTCGTTTGGTCGTAGAATTCTAAATGTACAGTTATTGGGTGCAAAAAGATGTGTTAAAGATACACAGGTTCACCGGTCAACGTATATAAACTTCACGTGTAACAAACGACAGAAAATGACCAACTAATTGCCACAAAAAGTGCATTTTAATGGCTGCCACACCAAACAGTTGCGCCACAGAAAAGCAACACGAGCTACCGCTGAAAACCATTCAAGCGAGTCACGATTTGCCTCACTGCACACGTTTTGAGTTGCACAATGCGAGGCAACACATGAGCTGCTTATAAACGGCGGGAAAAACTTGTTTTGCTACCAGTAGTAGACTTTCTTTACCGCAGGAGCAGTGGTTGGTATTACATTTGCTGGTAAAAAGTGCTTATTGAGGTTCAAAAATGCCTGGGAAAATGAAACTCTACAATTTTCTTGTGTCTGGTCGCGAAGAAACTGCTAGACTAATGTTTGCATACACTGGTGTGAAGTATGAAGACATTCGAGTTACTGAGGAAGAATGGCGGAAGCTGAAGAAAGGTTGGGCTTGTGGTCAAGTAGTTTACTTGCGTTGTGTATGAACGTAACATATCCTAATGTGCAATGCAGTAATTTGTGGCAAAGTTAAACATGGTCCATTTCATAACAACCAGCAACTGTTACTTCACAGTTGTGCCAAATTTGTAATGTTTACAGTAAAGATTTGAATGCTAGTTTTGCCAATCGTGGTGTGAGTGTGACGTCACTTTGCAGTGCTCAATGCTGTGTTGCGTTGGGTGACGGAAATCGATGTTGTAAAAACAGTAAAATAGTTTGATTGTGAGTGAACCGCCTTGCAACTTGCACGTTAGCACAGATTTACAACATGTGCTATTGGCGACTATATCAGGAGGCGTTAGTAGTTAATTGTTTGTTTGACAATGCACCGTGTATTTATATTGAACAAATATCTCCATAAACTGCACCACATCAAATATCCTCATGAACTGCACCAACTTCTTTAATTGTCATAACAACGTTAGCTAATATTTTGGTGCAAAAACTAAACAAACAAACATAAGCGCGGAAACATATTAAGCCGATACTCCTATGCGTTCTGTTCCCAAAATGGAGAAATTGAAGTTGCGCCAAATGCAAAACGAGCACACCATCCCGCAAATAGATCTAACTGCGCGTTTACCACATAACTTTACACTCGTAAACGTTTTAAATTGTTTTCCTGTGTTGTGTGGCGTGTGGTTTTAAATTACCACGCTTGCTATTTTTCCAGACATGCCGTTCAGGCAACTACCAGTGCTTGACGTGGACGGTCAGCTGATTTGCCAAAGCGGCACAATATTACGTTACGCGGCTAAGCAGTGTAAATTGAACGGACGTAATGATGAAGAGGAGGCCATTGCCGACATGGTGACCGACTGCATCTTGGATTTGATGATGGTGTTACCTTGGGCCGAAGAAGATCCCGAAAAGAAGGTGCATGACATTTTTTGGTGTTCTTGAGGTGTGGTTTTAGCAAGCAAGTAAAATATTAAGAGGTTTAGAGCTCACATAAAGCAGAATCTCAGGCAGTTGTCAATACAACTTTTGTCGTATATTTCTTCAAACTATGTTGATAAACTGCTGGTGTCATTGCATCAACCTCAAACGCCGCATTATATTCATGAAGAAATTCGTTTTAATTTTTGTCTGTTGAGGCAAGCGAAATGATCCAGCTGTTCCGGGAGGCGGTGAAGAAGAATAAGATTGAGAAACGCTTACACAAAGGCTTGAATATTTTAGGGATACGTGTTACTTTTTGTTTAGGCACTGAAATGGAAGAAAGCCTTGGAGGAAACTATTCCAGCCATGTTGGGATATTTGCAAGAAATTCTCCTAAAGAGCGGTGGTGATTACTTCACTAGTCAGGTACCTTAGTGTTTCTGCTGTTCGGTAATAAACCAACCTTTTATTATCCCGGACCCTCTTGACGGTTTGGCTTAAAGTCTCTTTAACTAAGTAGATCTTGCGATACCCTGGAGCTTGGTATCTAAAGATGCGCTCGATTAGTCGTCTTTTGCAAGTTAGACCAAAACAGCGAGTATTTGCATTTCGCTGTATTACTTTCATCCCATGCAAGTAAAACTCATGGAGCCCCAAAAGTATTTCTGTGAACCCCTGGGGTATATGGACTTCCGGTTGGGGACCACTGAACTATGCAATGTTAAAATCAGGCATTAAAAGTGAGATTTGATCCAACAACCGTACGATCATAAACTAAGGTCTTCAAATTTGGGTGTGATTATTTTTCCAGTTATCCTACGCCGATTTTGCGATCCTGAACGCTGGCGATTTTCTGCTGTGTCAGCGAAAGGAAATATTCGATTTGGCTCAGAAACTCAAGGCGCATATGGACAAGATTAAAGCCTTGCCCAATGTTGCTGAGTGGATGGCACAGAGGCCGGGATAAAACGGGACGAATTGACATGTTTATTTTAGCAATGTAGAACAAAAATGTCCAATACGGTTTCAATTGAAACAAGCATGGATATGTAAACTTGCAAAACAAAACTTGTTTTTCTTTTCCATTCAATTCATTAACATGTTTTTATACGCCGTGCCATGTACAGCAAACTGTTTTGTCCTTTGTTTTTACTTTCATGTGTTTTTATACGCTTAACCAGTCACAATTAACTACTTCTCTGTTTTGAGCTGTTCATTTCCTTCTTAACCCCGTATACCTCGAAATAAAAGTGAAGCATCAAACTTGTCATGTAGTTCACGAGTTCTTTGAATAGAGAAATAGCATTGCAGCACAAAATGTAAAACAAGTCAGAAAAAAGACATAAACCAGCACAAGAATATTTGACAGTAAACTTCACTTAAAGTCAAAAAAACGAATGGGAACTCGTGGTACCCAAAGTATCGAGGCGTTATGAATCCATTTCCCACTAGATATGAATCAAAAATCTGCAATTCAGCAACGCAAACTGCATGAAATATAAATAGATGGAAGCGTTTGTTCGTTTTATGCGGCGCGTATCTCAAGCGACAGAGGTATTTTTTGATGCAAACATCAGTATTTGCTGTATAAGGTCGATAAATGTGTAAAGAAAGCTTCATTTCTACGCAAAACCAATGCAATGCTTTTTACTGCTTGTCAGAAATGCTTAAGCAATAAATGGTAACTGGGGATTTACGCACAAAATTCACGGTTTTAAAAGTCTCAATTAAATGATTGAAGTCACTAATTGTCCGAGAAAGAGCTTCGATGCACTGTGGCCCCGTGATGATTACATCAGCATTTATCAAAACGTTAAAAATGTTTTACACTGACCAATAACTTCAGTTAGTGGTTCCAAACCTGTTTTGACGTTTTTTTTGGAACTTTTTATTCCTCCCCTATTAGACAAGAAGTGATATAAAGTTATATTAAAAGGTATGAAATCTCTGGTCCACCTAAACAGAAATACTACACTAACATAAAAATGGTAGAAGGTGGAACTGGTGGAAACCACTTCCTTGAAACCATCAACATCAACCAAAAACAGGGCCACAATTTACGAGTCACAATCATCCGGAAGCAGAACCATCTGAATATGGCGGGATGAGGATGGGGAGCCCACACGGGCCTGGAAGAGAGTAGCGGAGTGAAGAGCACCTGGAGGTGGAATGCCTTTCACGGTTGGACTCACCTTGTCTGACGTCATACCTACGTCACCTAGCGTGACGTTTGCATCGAGGAGTCGACGGCGGAAAAGATCCGACACTTCTACGCCGGGTGACACCCCATCACACGGCAAAGGCATCTTGCTGATCCGTTGCAGGCAGTCGTCATTGGAAGACACGATGTACACGCCAAGGTCGGGGCTGTCGGCTGGCAACGGCTCCTTGACGCTCGGAAGTGGGGAAACACCGTCTTCTTGGAGAAAAGCGAACACTGAGTCCTCGCCATCGTGTCTCATTCGCTTGTGGTTGGCGTGCGGTGATCGACTGTCGAGAATTCGTTTCCGTCGTGGCCATTTCTGGATGTGATCCCCGTTAGGCGATGGTTTGCGACGCGAGGTCGACGTGGGCGTTACCTGGCGGTGTCGTTTCGCAGGCGTCGGTGTACGTATGACGTAGTTGTCGAGCGGGCCGATTTGCCGCAGGACGTCACCGCGGGCGGGCGAGGCGCTGATTGGAGGCTCTTTGCTGTTGCTACGCAACCGGGGCGAGCGGCGGGGGCTTTTCATCGGCGTTTTTAAAACTTCCACAGGCATGACCGCAGTTTGAGTATCAACCCGTTGTACAGGTTTGTTTTTCATAGGTGATGCTGTCTGCTTGTTTAAACTCTTATCTAGATCAGTCGTCTGCTCGCCCTGATAAGACGCAAAAGGTAGATTTGACGCAGCAGGAGAGGCTGGTACAAAGCTAGTTTGGTGCTTAGTCGGCGTCGTAAAACACAAGGCCTCCTCGATACCGTTCGCATTCGACGTCACGCTAGCCGCTGATGACGTCATGGAGGGACAAGTATTTGCGGATGACGTAAACACTTGCAACTGTGACGTCACAGCAACAGGACATGACGTTAAAGCTTCTTCGCCAGAAAATAGGTTCTTACACGATGATGAGGGGGATTTTTGTTTCGGCAACTCGGCGCTTACGAGCTGGAGGCGTCTCCTGCTCCGGACCGACGCTGGTGCATTGGATTGTTTAGCATGGGAGAAAAGCAGACTTTTGGGTGAAATCAGGGGCTCTTCCGCCGGTTTTTTGTGTGAAAGTGAGGAGGAGCGGGCTAGTTGAGGGGTTGGGGGTACAGCCTCCTTATGCTGTTGTACGATCTTCGCACGTGTGATCGTTCGACTCTTGCCGCTGACGTCATCGCGGTAGAACGAGTGACGTCGTGTGAGCATCACGGAGTGACGCGGGCTCCTGGAACATGAAATAGGAGTTGGCAGGTTTCTTTCTGTGAAGTATCATTGATCGACATGCCACCCTCAACACAGTGACCAAAACAATGT
>QXVZ01032310.1:0-10209 GCA_008931825.1 Phallusia fumigata
AAAACGTGGGAACAAACCCGCGTTAGACAGAAAAAAAGAAAAAAACAGAGTAAAAACAATATGTGTCCCCTTCATGGAAGGGGACTCATAATAAGCAGTCCAGGACACAAAAATCAAATCAAAAAGAGCAACTTGAGTCGTACCTTGGATTCCCTGCATTGCAGTGGTAAATGTATTCGAACACTGTGTTTTCGTCCTTTGCTGTAACTTCTGGATATCTTTGTTTGAAATCAGCACGGAATCTTTTAATGAGATTTGGTCCTACAAAAAAATCAAACTCCAAACATGGTCCCAATGTATAAAAAGTATCAGAGTAACAGTTTTAGGGTTTCATACTATAAAACAGCTGTAAAAACAGATTTTTATCATTGCAGAATAACATTAGCTCCAGAACTAATAAAACTTCCAGGATTGTATTGGCAAAATTGCATAGTTTTAGCATGTAAAAATAAATTTGCATATGCTACAGCTTTTTAAAGAAGACATTTTACCCCAAGGTCCAGCAGCTCTCACTACAGACAGTGGATTGAACGGACTAAGGACCCGAACGATGGCCCGAACCCACAGGGGAATTCTTCGTGCCCGCTCGCTGTCTGGGTCAGGTTTGGGAAATCCCCATGGGTCTGCTAGGATTAGGCTCTTCACTCTAAATTATGAAGAAAATTTGTTGTGCATTAAATCTCAGAAATATTTGACAACCGTTTTTCTATGGCTGTGAGCCCATACCGCCAACATTAAAATGTAGCATTTAAATTTAGGGCTTAACAGGTTAACACTATTTTCACAATAAAAACATTCCTGGAGGGCTACTATACCTGCTACCATCAAGGTCGTTTTGAGTGGCCTGTGATATATAGAGTTGGTAAGCTGTTTATGTTTTTTAATATTTTAGTTATTAAGCTCAAGTATATTTGCCATTAAATACATCAAAAAATGTGCCAGTTATTTTGTTTGAGGCTGACTTATTATAAACTTGCATAACAAACACTTTGAACACTGTGTCCAACTTGTGACTCATTATCATCTAGTGCAGTGGTTCTCAAACTTTTTTGGCCCAAATTTTTTTAAAGTCAAGGACCACTTTATCCTTAATTTTTATTCTGAGGACCACCAAACAAAATTTCGTTTTGACACGCTCTTAAAACAGGCGATTTTACAAACCAGTGCTTGGTTAAAGTCATCTTTCTGCGGACAACAATGAGGGGATCGCGGACCACACTTTGAGAATCACTGACCTAGTGATATCATGAAGTTTGTGACCTGTTTTTACATTTTACATAAGCCCACAACACTTAAAAGTTTGGACAGGCCAGCTGTAGTTAAAAACAACTTTCATTTGGACTTTGAACTCAGCCACAGAAGTCACACACTCCAACTGAGCAACACAGAAATTTGAGAACTGTGGTTGAACAAACAACATGAAGATACTACACAAAACAATATATAGGCATTACCTTTCAGGATATTTCATTGCATAGCAGCTGACAAGGTAACCACCGAAACTGTGCCCGAGTAAAATCATCTTGTCAATATTTACAGCTTCTCTCCATTCTTCTATCGATTGAACAAAAGTTTCTTCAGCCACTTGAGGGTCTGTGTCAAACGTTGGTCGACTGCTTCGGCCGAATCCCAACAAATCGAAAGCATAGAGGGAACGCTTCTTGCTTAGTGCCTCATAGTTTAAAGCCTACAAGATGAATAAGAAAACAGGTTTACCATGTGACAAATAGCAATTAGCTACTGTATTGCATTGCACCACTACATGACATGATAGAGTATTTGTGCTCAGACCTTCGGAAGACCTTTGGTCACCTAAGGAAGATTATAGTAAACACCTCTATAGTTCTTTTCGTGCAAGAATGCAATTGCTGATGCGAAACAGAAAACTTGAGCTACCTGCCCTAATCAGTTTGATGTTGTTGTATGCTCTATCGTAATTTTTTAGTAAACAGTTGATAACTCTATAGGCAAGCACAAATAATTGGCTTTTTTGGCCTAAAACATTGTGTGTCTTATAAAAAGGAGAAGGACTACATCTTAAAATGTAAAGTTGTAATTAAACAAACTCGTTTCATGGCTAACTAACCCAAAGTCCAACTCCTCCAGCAAATCCATGCACCATCACAAGTGGAGTTTTGTTTTTTACTCCTCTGTTGGCGACTAGAGTCCAAATTTTGTTTCCGCTCGGCAGTGACACAAACATCTTATGAAGCTGACATTTTACAACTGTAAATAACATCATGTATTAAATTGTTCTTACTGAAGCCAAGCAGAATGAAATGTGGTGATTGAAAACTGACCCCAGAAATGGGACAAATGGACTAATATTAGAATGTGTAACATTTATTTTCATGTGCATTTCGAATTCGATTGCAGAAATATAGAAATCAGCATACACATTAATCATAATTAAATATCATAACAAGACATGATCTAACTGTTTTTTCACAAGCAGACATGACAAAAAACAAGAAAACTTACATTCAAGCATTTTAGTTTCTGCTTTTATTAAGTGGTTTTCTGATGTTGGTTTCCACCTGCACCAATTTCCAAGCCAACCAACGGTGGTTCTACATTTAGTCACAAAAAGACAACTGATTAAACAATGTCCATAGGAGATAATCAAATAAACTGCTACAAACACCACAAAACAATTGAATGTTAAAACAATGCAAATTTGACCAGAAACTACCATGATATGTACAAATATGTACAAGATTTTTTCTCACCCATCCATTTCATTATTGCAAAGTACGCTTTCAACATCAGCATTGCTTGTTCCTGGAGTTTGATGATTTGCCTCCATTCCAGCAAAAAAACAGTGCGATAAATTAATTCAACAGACAACTGAAAATACACAATTGTTAAAAATAATTGTTTGTGGCAAGTTTGCAAATATTCTGGATAAACGTCAAGATTTCTGGGGAAAATATTTCAAATGATTTTTTTTCAAATAAAAAGACACCCAGCAGGGAGTTCTGTTTCTCTGTAAATTTTTTTAGCTGCAAGATTTTTAAATATCTGAAGTAGGCAACAAATTTCAACATTTCAAGACAGAATATATAGACATACTATAATCTAAATATCTAAGCATTGTTGTTTTTTACAATTGTAACTTTAATTGCCCAATTCTGCTAGACCCTTCACAATGCTGAATTCATGCTTACCACACTACCCAACTATACACTGATTATTTCCAACACCTTATGCGCAATGGTGAATGGTTGATCCATTTTTGGACTGTCTTATGCAACATTCTGAAAATGAAAACCGATGGAAAATTCAGGTAACTTTAGTTAGGAAATTTGCTCTGGCACATCCTTTTCCCTTTTTTCCTTACATAACTCGAAAAAGGTGAGAAAAATTGTAAGAGACTGAGACAAAATGCTAAATCACTGTTTGTTGGCCTTTCTCTTCACCTAAATAAATCTTCTCAATGCAAAGTTCACACTACGTCATAAACTAAAACAGTTCTATTGTTTCGTAAATGCTGAGTCATTGTTAATTCGATGAGGCAAATCGAGATGGAATTCTGCATTTCTATGGTTGCCGAGTTTCCATCTGAAAATATTTTTTTGACAACCAGTAGTGCAAATTGATAAATTTAAAAACATGATCAGGTGGGCAATTATTAAAGATATTTTTAACGTTTTTTGTAGTAATTCTCATTTAACGCCCAGGCGATAAGGCTGCTGCGCATTTTTACGATACATTTCGTAGGATGACATTACGAGTAGTCAAGTACGGTAGCGTACGTAACTTGTACTTGAGTACAAATGACGCGATGATGCTCATATCGAAGAATATTAAATTTAAATGTACGTAGGCTAAACAATTTTTGTGCGTTTTGTGCACTGGAATGTTTAAATAAGTTAAAATATTGTGTCAAAATTTTCAGAACTATAACGTGTTTAGTTTCAGTCTGGTGAGTTTTGCGTACCACGCGCCTCAATGGGAAGTGCAAACCGTATCACTGTTCCGCGTACCTTTTGATTTTATTGCGTACCGTTCTGCCACCACCACGATCACTTATTGCATAGACACTACATACATGGCCGCTGGTACGTAGGGGCAGAAGGGAGCACCTGCCCCTCCTGGAATTCCGAAAAATGTACTTTATTAATCATGTGTGTTTTATCAAAAAATTTAATGAATAAAAAAGTATGTATGTATTAATATTTCCCCCCTCCTGGAAAATTTTACGCCGGCAGCCATGACTGCATACACTTTGCAGTGTCTATGATTATTGTGCCATTAATTGTTCTCATTTCTAAAGATCTGAAGCAGGGATTGCCAAATTGTCATCGCATGGGATCGACATGATTTTTTTTTTGAAATTGCAAAAGTCACATTTTCCTCATAATAAATCTGCAGCCCGGAAAACGGTTTTTGTCTTGAGTTGCGCATGCCTATAACCTTAAGCGCACTGCCAGCCTACCGCAAGAGGCAGCAAAAACACGTAGGGGGAAAGGCACCAATTGACGGAATTTTGTTTCTTTTGTGGAAATATAGATAAAAAAATGTTAGAAATCTCGTGAAACACAAAACCAGACACGATCGACCAGTTGGTCAAACCCGAATTCTCGTTCAGTGAATAATGACTGATCTTATGTTCAAACACGCTAAGACAACTAAAAAATTTAAATCCTGATAGGACGGACTCGCAAAAATTCCTTAACGACAAAAAACAACTTTTTGTGCCACAAACATTTATTTGAAGGGGGGATCGTGTCAATATCCCCCTGATGCAACTAAACGTTTCTCCTGTTTTACTACAATATCTACATGCGCTATATAATATTTACAGTACGAAATTGTAAAACATACAATTTTTTCTCAACACACAAACACGTAAAGTAAAAATAGGTTTTAAATTGGGAATGTACAGTTTTAACGGCGCAAAAATCTACAGAACTAATAAAAAATGAAAAACAACCTACAGTCAGTAAACAAATACAACTCCAAAATGCTACAAGTACAAAACAACGCAGGTCATAGAAACAAAAACCAATATAATAATCTGTAAGAGTGCAAGAGGTAAAATAATAAAATGCGAACATACAATGTTTAACCATCGCACTCTGACAACGATTCCCTGCACTTGTTGACAGCGTCTTCCCGTTCCATGTCGTCTTCAAAGTCGTTTGTTGCGACATATATTTTTAAGGCCGCGTAATACTGCTGCTTGGCTTTGTCGTACTTTGACAACTCCTGGTAGGTGTCACCCAGGTATTGTAAAGACATGCCATACACCAATGCTGTCTCTACATCTTGCAAATCCTCTTCCACACATGTAATTGCCTGCTTTAACGTGGCTTTGCTCTCAGCCAAACTACCAATCTCTCTTTGTAATTTTCCTACTTGGTTGAGGCACCATACCGAGTACACGATTATGAGCTGCACATCTAGCGCTTCAAGATTCTCTACTGCTTGTTTCATCGAGCTCATCAATGGAACTACTTTGTCTTCAATGTAATGCTTGTGGCAAACATTGGTTTCAATCAGTTCAACAGCGGAAATGCATGTTCCTTCGCAACAGAGAGCGATTCCTTTGGCTGCCGATATAGTGTCAGATTCACCTGCATAAGCTGCAGCAGATAGTTCAAAGAACAAAATGGACTCCATGTGCCGACCTTGTTCGTACAGCTTTCCAGCGAATACGAACATCTCCCCTCCACTGGTACGAACGTGGTCTTTGATTAGGGCCTCGATTTTGCTTCTTACCTCGCTCGCCTCATCAAAGCGCCGCAGCCACATGAGAACGTTGTAGTAGCGAAGTAAAAAAAACGACGGTTGAAGAACTGGTTGCAGTCGATACAACTTGTTCAGTGGGGCATAGGCATTCTCGTATGAGAACGGATCTGTGAACGATCCGTGATCTGCAAATGATGATTTTAAATACGAACTAAAAATAAAACTTATAAGTTAGATAACATTACAATACATTTTTAACTTGTGTAGACTTATATTTGACCCAGTGCAGGTGTGTATAGCCAATGCTACAGTCCGTTGGATCTTGTAACCTATGTGTTTCTTTTGTTGTGTGATACGTAATATGATATTGAAACCGGATACTTTATTGTTGGCAACACATGTCAACCACAATACCACTTACCAGTTGGGGTAAAAACTTCATTAAAAGTAGGCTTGTTCGGTGTTAATGGCGACTGCTGGTTTGATGAATCTATGTTACAACAAATACAACTTGAAATTACTTTACATGTATGTTTTGTTGTTAAACATAGCATAATTTTGAGCAGTTTTTTTCAGTTATGGAAGTGTATACTTTTCAAACACCGCATGTTAAAGCTTCACCATTTTCAAGATGTAAAGTATGAAAACAATTGATAAATTGAAAAAGTATTTGATTATTGGTGGAAGCCAACGACTTTGTACAATGGATAACAATGTCCTCTTTGTTTGGCCTGTCAGCCTACCTGTTTTGACAACACGTTTTCTTTTTTTTGATGAAGGCCCATCCGTCGCCTGAAAAAATAACCACAACAACATTGTTCATTTCGAAGGGCAGAACTTATAACACAACTAATTATGAACTTATAACACATTTACTCTCAGCTCCATCAGCTACAAAGCTGAGAGTAAAACAGAACTAAGGTAAGACAACCACTTGTCTGGCGAATCATAACAGTTTATTTGCATGAAAAACAAATGGACTATAGCAATAAGAATTCTAACATAGATTTTACACATGCAAGCAGACATTTGACCTCACACACATGAAATAGTGATAGCTGAGACAATAATGTTAATTTGAAAGAAATCCAGATATCCAATAAACCAAAATAATTTACACCTTTCCGCGGAAGCAAAAAATTGACTTCAAATTTAACAAAGCGTCTTTCTTTACCGTTATTTAAACTGTTGCAAAGTTTGTGTGTTCTTTGTGCAATACTTGATAAATGAAATGTTACGGCATAAATGTATGTTACAAAATGTTGTACCGTTATTGCATCATCTTCTGATGTATCGATTTTAGTTGATTTTCTGGTAATTCGTTTAGATTCTGGAATGCAATACAGTTTTAATTATTTTAGGCTTGCGGTGTTACTTTCTGTTACTTTTTATTCCTTCCCTATTATAGACAATAATTGGGGAGTAATATTAAAGAGATTTAGAACCACTGATTTTGGAAATATTAAATGAAATATTGAATCTTACTTTTCTCGTCTTTTACTTCCGATGTTGAAGCAATTTCGGCTTTCTGAACAAAACAAAAAATAAAGCATTCAAAACTTGAGTATTTGTTACACTGTTAACTTTACTTTATAACTTTTGAAAAGTCAGTGGCATTGACCTAGTTTGGATCAAATTAATGATTTGGATTCTTACTTAGAAAAATACAAAAGATCAAGACAGGATTATAAACCACAACCTTGCGAGCACAAGACACGCTACTTCTTGGCAGTAAATCTTCACAGTATCATTAGATATACATTTTATTAGTTTGTACCTCAACCGCCAGCTGTTTTGAAACTGTGGATGTTTTCTTTGATTTTCTCTGAGACATTTTTTCGCTGATGTAGATACCTATTGCCATATGATAGATTGTGTGGTTATTTATGCAATTAATTAACTTGTAAAAACTGCAATATAGAACAAAGTTTCCCCAAAATAACCGAATGTTCATTTTTGCTGCTAAATAGCTTGGCCATTTTACTGCTTGTAAATATTTTAAAAATAGTTTTAAATTGTGTTGGTTAGAGTTTCATGACGTAAGTGGCTATTTTCTATCCTACTTAAATAATTAGTAAACTTACCACGGATTGTTTTAGATTTAGAGTAAGATGTGGTGGTTTTTTTTTCAAACAGCCATTTCTGCAAGCAGAGAAGAAAATTAATTTGATAAAAATGCAAATTAGGCAATTACTTGATGACCAAATTATGTTTGACAAATGTTTAAGTTTTTTGGGACAACAGCAATGCGCGATACAACCGCCACTTGACCTATACCTGGCAAGTAGGAATTCCATCATTCTGCCACATCTTTGTTTCTTCGTCGGCTGTTGTCTTGAACATTTCTTTTTGCTTTCTGGTAACTTTGATTTGTTCCCAGCGCACAAGTTTAACTGAATCGAACTCTCCAACATCATCGTTGTTGTCTTTGGAATAGCTCCGAATTCCTTTGTTTAATCTTCGGAGAAGTTGTTTGGAAGTAATATCCTTCAAAAACTTGGTTTGTGAGGCTTCTGTTTCGGCTGTAATTGACAAATTAATGCTTCCAAGTCCAATCTGATTCACGTAAGTATCCGGAGTTTGTGACACTGCGCCGAGAATCGCTTCCACAAAAGCGGGATGGCTTGCCACTTTATACGTCACGTAGGCACTAACTGCAACTACACCACACGTTGCAATTACAGCCGGCCTTCCTTTTAAGGATACAATTCCTCGACAAATCGTAAACTCGTCGCCATTATGCTCGTCCGGCGGTTGGTTGTCCGCCATAGTAGCTGTTTAACTCAATTCGGCTTAAGATTCACATAAAACACCGATGCATTAAAACGTCGTTCCCTGTAAGTTTAATTTTAGGGAGTTTTTATATTTTGTTACGTTCAAACCCGCTGCAAAAATTTGTAAAGTTTTTGACCTTGCTTGACACTGTTTCGAGCTAAATGACTTCTGTTGTGGTCCAACCACACACCATGAGCCACATATTGTACTTGGAACACCTGAAATTAAAACCTGGGGATCCAGTAGCAAGGACAAAACAAACTTTGGTGGGACGAGTTTAAAGCAACATCTGGACGCGACATCAGACAATGGTTATGTATTGTTTATAGCTCCTACCAACTGGAGAAACAGAGAGCAAAGTAAAGGATTTTTTGTGCTTTTTACAATACACACCTTTGGAAACCATTCAAACGTTGATGGCTTTTGTTGAAGAAATGTAGCGTCGTCCGTGCAACCTTTATGATCTCACCTTCATCTTTACGCAATTTCTATCTTGTATTGAAAAAAGCACAGAACATATGAAATAATAAATGTTTAATTTGTTTTGGAAACTACACAATTTTTTTATTTATTTGCAGGTTTGCGCAACTGTTGTTTGATTTTAACAACAGCCCAAAATCCAATATACGGGTAATGTTTTGGGCAGTCATTTTGTTCCGAATACACTCCGTCCACAACGGAGCTTTGAAAACACTACAAAAGACAAAAAGTCTGTGTGAATTGCATCCGAAACTCGTCGCCATCATGCTCACAACCCGATCGCTGTGTTGGCATGCGGAGAAACGTTTTTTGCTTTGTTGTCAGTATTGACTTTGTATGCGCGAATAAGGACAATGATGACAAAACCAACTACCTCACGAAAAACCGTGTTTTGTTTCAAAATACTTGCCGAACTGCTGTTTCGACATTTTGTTTCGCAGCGTTGAACCAATGTGGATTCGCTTTAGTTCAAACCTGTAAGTGATTTAAATTTAAAAAAAAGGATCCCTACAAATTTGTTTAATTAGTGCAATATATTGGTCTACAAAATCATCGTAAATAAAAAAATTCAGTGTGAACTAAAGCTGTTAATTTGTCGACTAATAACTATCACATTTTAGGTCACACTTTTCCATGACCAATCCGCAAGTATATTGATAGAATTGTGCTGTAACCGACGAAATTGTGTATTGCATTAGTACGGTTGCGAAAACGCCTATTTCTAAATCACACCTGATGCAATAATCTGCGAAATGGGCGAGGTTCCATTTGAGCTATGCAAGTGTAGTTTTTCCTTTTATGCAGTCACTTGGTCAGAACAAGGCGGGGATTACGGGATTTTTTCCACAAAAGTTAATCAAAATCCTTTCTAATCCACTTTGCCCAAAACAATTCCTTGACTGGGGGCATTGTGATGAGTCATGACAGTTCCTCTTCTCAGGGCCTAAATTTGATTTTTGAGTCATGCGACGTAGTATTCAAATAAAAACCAATACAACATCGGCATGTTGTTATCACTGCATGGAGGTGAGTGTTTTTGTACTTGGGTTACAGCTCTGAATCTAAATCGTTATTTCCATAATTTCGATCAGCTGAAATATTCCAGCAAATGTGAAGTAAATAGAAGCCTATATTAACTGCAATAATCAAACTTTTTACCTTTACGTAATCGCAAAACATAAATTGAACCTAGGCACACAAAACACGTGCTTGAAAAGTAGCTTTATTTGAAACTTAACTGCCATAGAACTTGTATGCAGT
>QXVZ01032310.1:10376-41836 GCA_008931825.1 Phallusia fumigata
CAGTAAACGAAAATGTTTCCACAATCGCTGTTATTGTTTTGCACTGATAAAGACAACAGCGATTGTTGAGAAACGTTTACGTTACAATGTATTTATTCACTACATACAAGTTCTGTCAGTAAAGTTTAAAAGAAAGCTGACCTATTGGTGAACAAACAGTCACAAGGATAGTGGTTTCAGCCTTTTTTTCTACCGTGGCCTGAAATTCCAATTCAACCTTTATAGCGATAACAATTTGATCCGTACATAAGTTTAAGTTGTTTGAATTCCAAAAAATAATTGAACGAAGATGATTCATGTTTGTCTTTAACGAGATTGCTCGTGCTGCGTTCTCTACATATCAATTTTTATCGGTTTTAAATCTTCGCAAAAAACACATCTGCTGCTAGTGACAATAACTGCTTAGGCTACAAGCCACTTGTTGAAAACTACTTCACCAGAACACTGGTCAGTTGTAAAGGCTGTTAAGAATCAATTCGGAGCGATGTAAGTTGCCTGTGGTGATTCCGTGTGGAAGCTAATTATAGATGGAAAGACTAACATAGACCTGAGGTAAAATCCGCTGCAATAGAAGAATTCCAGGAACGATTTGAAGATCGTACAATTGTCCCAAAGGCGCGTTTCAGGCATTTAGCTATTAGTAAGCTGATTTTGGCTCAAAAGGAAACAATCCCTGTTGAACCATAGATGAACACACCTGGGATAAGTTTGTTTGTTAATTCTGCCCAGTAATACACTTAAATAACAACCCATAATCCAAGTGATTTGTTAAAGATTTAATTGCTACTGTGTCGTTTCGAAATTCTAGTCTACTGCATTGCTGAAAAACCGTTCACCAACAAATATAGTTGGATATTGAGACCAGTGCAAATATACAAGGAAGCTCCACAGATGATTTGACCAAGTGGTTCGAAAGATTATGAAGCAGTGATACGAAAAATAGACTTATTTTATTGGTATTTTATGCAAAAAGCTTTAATACCCATGATCTGTTGATATGTGTAAACATTCTTGCAAGAAAAAAGTTAATTAATTGTTACATGGTGATTGCAGTTGCAGCACTCATCGACAAATATGGCGAACAAACGTACAGTGTGTAGTGCATTGTGATGACAGTGGTTTGTGTAAAATTGAACAAGAATATGCCTACGGTACGACAAACACATTTTCACAATGGCTTTCTGACCCTAAAGGCCGCCAAAAAATATTCACTTCTACACAGTAAAATCATGATTTACAAAATCATACAAAACAGCACTATTATAAAAGTCTGAATTACAAAAATAAACTAACTTAACATCAATTTATTCAGTATTCCTGCTAGGCTCATCATTCGCCTTGATCCGGGTCGGCGGAGGCGGCCTCCTTCTCTCTTTTTCTTCTTCGCATTCTCTCCTTCATCCTTTGTTCCTTTTCCAGATGCAGTCTGAGGACGACTCGTGCTCTCCTCCATGTCATCGAGGGCTTTCTTCAACTCATTTGACGCCGGCACCGCTTTTTCTTCTTGCCCTTCTGTGACGTCATAAACACAATGTGATGTCATAAAAAAGATTTTTGTTGGATTTTTAAATTTTATACGGACAAGGAAACATAAAATACGGCAAAAGTAACAAAAAAGCCTATAGCCAATCTGATTGATTAGACAATCTGGTTCACGTAAGTATCCGGAGTTTGTGACACTGCGCCGAGAATTGCTTTCACAAAATCGGAATGGTTTGCCACTTTATACGTCACGTAGGCACCAGCTGCGACTAAACCAAATGTTGCAATTACAGCAGGCCTTCCTTTTAAGGATACAATTCCTCGACAAATCGTAAACTCGTCGCCATTATGCTCGTCCAGCGGTTGGTTGTCCGCCATAGTAAACTAGTTAACTCAATACAACTTAGCATTCACATAAAAACCGATGCATTAAAACGTCGTTTCCTGTAAGTTCAATTTTGAGAAGGTTTTTATTTTGTTTTGTTTAAACACGCTGCAGTAATTCGAGGTTTTCACCTTGCTTGATTTTGTTCTGTGGCTGTGCTCTAATGCGCAACTGGCCGCTGTAAAAAGCTTTTAAAATTGTAGCTAAATGACTTCTGCTGCAATTAAACCACACACGATGAGTCACACGTTGTACTTCAACACGGAAAATGAATGCCTAGGGCTCCAGCAGCAAATGACAAAACAAACTTCGGTGGGACGAGTTTAAAGCAACATCTGGATGCAACACCAGACAATGTTTGGATATTGTTTATAGCTCCTAGCAACTGGAAAAACATAGCGCAAAGAAATTGTAGCATAATGGGTTTATTGTCTTGCGCTGAAAAAAATTCATTCAACTTGTTTTGGAAACTCTAAACATTTTTGTTAAGTCAGGAGCCAACTTTGTTAACGATATGTTTGTTAAAACAATTGATACAAATGTTTTTGCATTGGTGCCATGGTGTACGTGGCTAGGGCCCCGTTACTCAAGGTAGCTCTTTTCTGGATAGACATCACTTGTCTTGACTAGTGTTTATCTGAAAATTCGAAACACAAAGATTTTTTTGAGTCTATTTATTGGCAGGTTTCGCATAACTGTTATTTGATTTAAACAACATCCCAAAACCCGATGTGCGGGTAATGTTCTTCCCAGTCCTTTTGTTCCAATTTAAACAGAGTTTTAAAAACCCACTAAAAGATAAAGCGAATTAGAATACATTCAAACTAAAGTTCGGTACAATGGCAAAAAAAGCTTAAACACGCAACAGCAACTTAATGTTTCAATGCTGTCCATTATACCGGTGCTACATTGCGGAACTAATCACAAAAAAAACTTTTAAAACTCGAGCTAAATGACTTTGTACTTGGTACAGAAAAATATGAAGCGGTGTCCCAGCAAAGTTTATGATCTCACTTTTATCCCACCAACTGTTTGCTGTGTGTTTGCTGCGTTTGTAAAAATATTTGCTGCGTTTGTTACAATTCACACACCTTCGAAAACCATAGAAACGGATGGTGGTTGATTGCTTTGTTATAGGAAGAAGCTTAGTGGCGTCGTCCTAGCAAATCCAAAGAGCCATAGTCCTTCTGTTCCGAATACACTGGATCAACAACGGAGTTTCAAAAACCCACTAAAAGACAAAGGGAATGTGTGAATGGTAACTAAACACGCAACCGGTTGGAAAAACCCTGTGTTGACGTATGGAGGAACGTTTTTTCTTTGTTGTCAGGTTGACCTTTTGTGTGCGCGAATAAAAGTGACGTTAGCAATATCACCTACAACTACGAACGGTTATTTTGTTTCAAAACATTTGCCGAACGAAACAGTGGTTTCGACATTTCGTCTCGTAGCGTTGAACCAACATGGATTCGCTTCAGTGCAACAACTGGAGTACACATCCGGACCTTTGTAGTGTTAAATGCGGACCTCAACAGTTTAATGATTTTGGTGAAATACGTTGCATTTACCCAATCACAACATTAGTTAGGAACATTACTGCCTGAAAACTTGTATGTAGTGAATACATTTTATTGCAAACGTTTCGACAATCGCCGTTGTCATAATCAGTACATAATGACGAGAAGCTTAGAATATAGTGATCGGACTTAGGGAAATTTTAAACGATTCTGTCCAGACCTTTGCTGGAATTGGTTAGGTAGCCCTGCTTTAGAAAAATTAAACAGAAACAAACAAATTTGCGTGTTGAGTGCAAAATATGTTTGACAAAAAAACGTGTGTTTATGTCCTTATGTTTGTTAAAATAAGGAGGTCGCAAACTATAGTATGTTGCCATGGGCGCCGGCACGTAGGGACAAGAGGGGTCACTTGCCCTCCCTGGAATTCCGAAAAAGGCACGTAATTAACTTTATCTGTTCTATCTAGAAATCTCATGAATTAAAAAGGATGTTGTACCAAGATTTGCCCCTCCTGGAAACTATTTTTCCGGCGTCCATGTATGCTGCCGTAAAGTAGAGATGTAATGAACTTTAACAACAAAAGAGCGAACGGATTATATTAGCTTTTGGGTTTTGTGAACTAAAGCTGATAACTTGTCGACTATCAACTATGCATAAGCCTACTCCTACAAGTCACTACAGTTCTTTCACTCGGGGCATAAATTTGATTTTTGAGTCATAAGACGTAGTATTCATTCGAAAACCAATACAACATCGGTATGTTTCGGTTGTCACTGGATGCGAGGGTTAAATCGTTATTTCCATAATTTCGGTCAGCTGAAATATTCCAGCGAATGTGAAGTAAATAGAAGCCTATATTAACTACAATAATCAAACTTTTTACCTTTACGCAATCGCAAAACATAAATTGAACCCAGGCACACAAAACACGGGCTTGAAAAGTAGCTTTGTTTAAAACATAAATAACTGCCATAGAACTTGTATGCAGTAAACGAAAATGTTTCCACAATCGCTGTTATTGTTTTGCACTGGTAAATACAACAGCGATTGTTGAGAAAGGTTTACGTTACAATGTATTTATTCACTACATACAAGTTCTGTCAATGGTTTCAGGCTTTTTTTGTACCGTGGCCTGAAATTCCAATTCAACCTTTATAGCGATAACAATTTGATCGATACATACATGTAAGTTGTTTGAATTCCAAAAAATAATTGAACGAAGATGATTCATGTTTGTCTTTAACGAGATTGCTGGTTTTGCGTTCTCTACATATCAATTTTTATCGGTTTTAAATCTTCGCAAAAAACACATCTGCTTCTTATGACAATAACTGCTTAGGCTACAAGCCACTGGTTGTAAACTGTTGCACCAGAGAAACTGGTCAGTTGTAAAGGCTGTTAACAATCAATTCGGAGCGATGTAAGTTGCCTGTGGTGATTCCGTGTGTACGCTCATTATAGATGGAAAGACTAACATAGACCTGAGGTAAAACCGCTGCAATACAAGAATTCTAGGAATGCTTTTAAGATCGTACAATTGTCCCAAAGGCACGTTTCAGGCATTTGACTGTTAGTAAACTGATTTGGGCTCAAAAAGAAACAATCCCTGTTGAACACACCTGGGATAAGTTTGTTTTTTAACAATCGGAGGCATTTTATAAACGGCTTAAATGTAAGTTACAAACTTGAAATATGTGTGATCTATAATACCACTAAGAAGGACTAGGATTATTATTACTAACATTTTCCAAATTTGGAATTAAAACATGACTTTCTGTTGAACAATCTTGGTTAATTATACAGTAATTCTGTAATTCTGCCCAGTGATACACTTAAATAACAACCCATAATCCAAGTGATTTGTTAAAGATTTAATTGCTACTGTGTCGTTTCGAAATTCTAGTCTACTGCATTGCTGAAAAACCATTCAACAACAACAAATAAAGTGAAAAAACATTCAACAACAAATAAAGTTGGAAATTGAGACCAGTGCAAATATACAAAGAAGATCCACAGATGATTTGACCAAATGGTTCGAAAGATTATGATGCAGTGATACGAAAAATATACTTATTTTAATGTCATTTTTTATAAACAGCTTTAAAACCCGTGATCTGTTGACATGTGTAATTAATTGTTACATTGTGATTGCATTTGTAGCACTCATCGACAAATATGGCGAACAAACGTACAGTGTGTAGTGCATTGTGATGACAGTGGTTGGTGTAAAATTGAACAAGTATATGCCTACGGTACGACAAAAACATTTTCACAATGGCTTTCTGACCCTAAAGGCCGCCAAAAAATATTCACTTCTACACAGTAAAATCATGATTTACAATATCATACAAAACTGCACTATTATAAAAGTCTGAATTACAAAAATAAACTAAATTAAATACAATTTATTTAGTATTCCCGCTAGGCTTATCATTCGCCTTGATCCGGGTCGGCGGAGGCGGCCTCCTTCTCTCTTTTTCTTCTTCGCATTCTCTCCTTCATCCTTTGTTCCTTGTCGCTCTTCTCAAACTTTCCCGAGGCGGTCTGAGGACGACTCGTGCTTTCCTCAATGTCATCAAGAGCTTTTTTCAACTCATTTGACGTCGACGCCGCGTCCTCTTCTTCCTCCTTCTGTGACGCCATAAACACAATGTGACTTGAATTTTATATTGTCAAAAATGAAATGCGGCAAAAAAATGTTAAAAACGTGCTTTTAGAAAGTTTTTAGTGAAAAGCAATAATGTAAAAGAAATACAATAAAGTTATGTCAAAATAAGGAAACAAAACAAAAACATTTCACAATCCCATGTATTGTCAAAACAGCTAACCAATACACTAGCACAATAAGCGCTGGATAAAAACTGATGCAATTCCACCATGCACTGCCTCCAGTAGTTGGCAAACGCGTTCCAAACTGTCGTTGGGGATAAGTTGTTTTGCAGAAAGCGACGTTTCATCAAATTATTTAAAGTAGTTGGAAGTTTCAATGGCAGAGAAAGCTTTTTATCTAAACGCCCAGTTGTAACACTTTACAAATAAACAACATGCTTTGATCAGGTATTAAAGTCCATTAACAGATTTCGACAGTTGGCTTCTCTTGTGGCAACTTGGACAAGGCGGTTGTACAGAGAATTGTTAGTGACATGCAGCATGGTTAGTTGAAGCCGGAAACTATCGCGGTTAAAAAACGGGAAAAATCCCATTTCGGAATAGAGCAGCTGGAATGTATGACATGCTGGACTTTGCATGATCATGATTGGCACCAACTTCTCGGTTTTCTGCGATCACGGAAAGTTTCCGACGAGCCCGGATCTCCTTTCTTCGCTGATGGGATTTAGGCTTATTGATATATTTGCGTTGTGTTTAACAGAGAGCAGTAGACGGTTAGGAAAACAATTTTTTTAAATGCGTTTTTGAAAATCACAACTTTAAGGGGAAACAGACATAAATTACAACTTGGTTAGCAGTTTTATAATAGCAATCAGCACTTATGACTCAAAATAACGCATTGACACAGTGAATTGCAACACACCAACACATTTAGAGAGGATCAAAATATACGGCTTATCGATACTGTTACGTCATATGTGTGTGACGTCGCAGGGTATTGACCCATTCTTAGAGTTCCGTTGTTACAAAGTGTATCTTTCGAAGAACGACACACCAATAAGTCTTTTAATGGAAAAAAAGGAAACCAAAGTCACAAAGAGGAAATTTTTCGAAAAAAGTACATTTTAAAAGCTATTGTCCCCTCACCATGATTTCATCTTTCTTCTCCTGCTCCAGCTTCTTCTGCAACTTCTGGGCGATCCTGGTCATCCGATCATCCTCATCCATTCCCTCCACTTCTTTCTTATCAACCAAATTATTGAAATCGCTCGCTTTCCTGGGAAAAGTAAAATCGCAATTAAAATAAACAAATTTAAAACATACAATTCTTCTGAATTTTCTCACTTTCGTCCTCCTTCCTTCATCGTCATGGTTCGTTCCGTCTTCAACTTCTCAACTCTTTCACTCAACATCGTCTTCTGTCGACTGATCCTCAAGCTCTCGCGCATGTCCAGCATTGTCTTCTCGCTCTCGTAAGCTTGGAGGAACTGAACAGCCTCGATTTGCTTCTTATCTTTCTTGTTCTTGATTCGGTTTTTCACCTGTGAGCAATTTTGTGAATCAGTCCACAGGTCGGAGCGAGTCGTTTAAAAAACGAGTTTAAACAGAGTTCCTTGAGACGCGCGACTCGGTTTTTGGCGTTGACTCGAGTCAAATCGAGATTTTTGGTATTGACTCAACTCAAGTCAAGTTTTGTGGTATTGACTCGAGTCAAGTCGAGTTTTTGGTTTTGACTCAAGTCAAGTTTTTTGGCGGTGACTCGATCAAATCGAGTTAAATTTAAGTAAGGTGCGACATTTCCTGATTCGAAAAGTTAACTCGAATAATTGCAATGCTATCTACAAACCGAACGCATGCATAAGATAAAAGGATTTCCCTGCAACTATTTTAGCAACGCGGCAACATGTTGGTTGATTTTTATCATCAAGACAACCTGAAACATGTTAAGTTTTGCATTTTTTTGTAATAAGTTAAACGTTGTTTCAACAAGGCACCCTAGTGAGGGAATTTTAACACGGCGAAAGCACATTGGGACGTTTTATGCACATCATGACTTTCAAACAAAAGATAAGGAGATTGTCTATAATGTTATGTGGGATTCCTGCATTAATTTAACAAGAAGGTCAATGATATGTGATGTCATAATTGACAATGCCGTCATCACAAGCTATAACTGTGACGTCATAATGACCTGTTCCTGGTAACGTAATTTGTCGATGGCGGCTTGTTGAGAAATTAATTTCGACTGTCGCATCAGGTTGTTGAGAATTTCTTTCTCGTTCACTTCAGGAACTGCGAGAGTGGCTGGACGTGCGCCAGCAAGCGGCGTGCTCGGCTTGCTTTCCTTTGCCGCTGGAGGTCCCTGTCGAGTAGAGGTTTAAATTAGAACGCCTGCTGGAAAATCTCAATTTAAATCAAGATGTCGAAATCGAAAAAAACAACATTTTGAGTTGTAATTAAAAATAAAGTTTATTACAGATCAAAAAAAGAGAATTCATTTAATCCTGACCTCCGGAGTATCGCCTTTTTCTTTCTCTACTTTCTCTTGTTCCAGTCTTCTTTTTTCTCTTCTCGCCGCAAGTCTTTCTTCCATCTGTCAGGAAAAAATCGCGAGGTTATCAAAACCACCGCTTTGTATTTTGGTCTGATACAGAGAAATAGCATAAAAACAAACGAAAAGAAGCTATACACATATTTAGCATGATATTTTGGTGTGAGGATTTCGTCTATTTTTTCCCTATTTTAAACTCCTCTGTGCTCCTACCAGACTCCTCTGCTTGGTGGCCTGCTCCTTCTCCTTGGCATCCCTGCTCTTCATCCTCTCATCAGCGAGGAGGACCATCCCTGCAGCCGCGTGCGCCTCAAACTCCGATTCATCTTTCCTCTGCCTCCGTTCCATTAACTTCTCTCGGATCCTTGCCTTCTGCTTCTCCATGTCGGATGAGAGGAGCTGCAATTGTCGGGCAAGAGGTTAAAGCGTAATAAAACAATTTTAGGGTATAAATCCATGCAGGTTACAGGGGTATTGAACAGAGCAGGGGTTTATAACCTTTTTGGTATTGCAGGCGGCATTACACACTCTATTTCACTTTATGTCGCTATTGAGTCCAAGTTATTTCTTTTTATTTCAAAAATGTTTTTCATGGTAATTTCTTGTTTATTCGTGGCTAAAAATGGAATTAAATGTTAATTTTTCATCACTTACAAGCTTTTTATGCAGCCTAATAGTTTTTATCACTGCACAGCCGCCGTTACATACACTTTCGCATCCATGTGCGATACAAAAAGTTATATTTCAAAGAACAGCTATGAGGTTATACATATAGTGCCACTTTTTGTGACATTGTTATAAACACTTTTTCGTAGTGAAGTGCAAAGAGTTTGAGACTGTAGTTTCCAGACGCCATTTGAACTTACAGCTTTTCTTGCTTCGTATTGTTTCTCCAGTTTCGAGATTTCTGCGTCGGCGTCGATGTCTTCCCCCATCGCCCCTAGACAACAATGTGAAGAAATTTCAAGTTGCAAAATCTCAACGGGGATAGTTATCGTTCTTCTGGCATGAACATTATTACTCAACTCACTAAGCAAATATTTCCAGGAAATAAACGCTTTGTAAGCTCTAACAACCACGGAAAATTTGGACAGAAACCAAATATTTAGTTTTGAAACCCACAGGAAAATACCAAAAACACATTCTAAACTGTTAATCTACGTGCTTTAAAAAAATACATGACGTAATAAACTAGTGACGTCACAATGGATATCTTTTTTTGACTGCCGAAATGGTAGTGACGGTTTACGTACTCTTTCTCTCCAACTCCTTTTTCTCTTTTTCCAGCTCCTCTTCCGCTTTTCCCATCTCATCCTCCATCTTCTGCAGGGATTCTTGCGCCTCCTGATCCAGGCTCCCGGCCGATGCTGGACGCTGCGCTTCTGGAATAAGAAAAACAGGGATTAAAATAATGACAAAGCCCAGTAAAGTCCAAAGCAGGTTCGTTGAACGATTCAATAATCGCTATTTGCACTAATGATGACAACAGCGATTGTTGAAACGTTTCCATTACAATGTAGACACTGTTACAAGGTCTCTGGCATTATGTTTATAATGGTCAGACACTAAGTACAACCAATTTAGTGAACACGAGAAGATAGTGAGTTTTTAAATTAAGACCACAAGCTCACAACCCATACATAGACCTGAGGTAAACGCGCTCTTCATCCGGGATATACCGAATACACAGGGGTGCATGGGGCTTTACCACAGCAAATGAAAACATGATTACTTGCACTACTAACATACAATGCCCACAAAAACATTAATCAAGATATTTTTATTCGTTTTGGGCTAGACATAGTTCATGGCCCCACATTTTTCAGTTACAATGTTGCACTAGATCGGAGCGCCACTTTTAAATGGCGAGCATATGGGAAAAGAATTTATTGCTCTAGGGTTAATTGCTCTACGGAAAGGGCGGGCAATTTTTTTTCCATAGGGCCACATAAAAAACACGAGCATTGCAGAGGGTCGGGCGAAGATTCTTAACTCAATAATATTACTTGTATTCTATTTTTTAAAAAATTGTTGAGAGGAAATATATGTAAATATGCATAAAATGAGGTTGCCGTACAAAAATTGTCAAATATGTTTGTTTTGTAATTCCTAATTAACTTAAACGGGTCGTCAACCAAAGGGCTGTATATGTGGGTCGGCGGCCGCACAATGCCCAAGTCTAATCTACGGACAATAAATGTATAAATTTGTTGTCAACTCCACCTTGCCACGGGAGATCCAGGCCGAAGACGACTTTTCCGATGTCGTCATTCCAACCTTCACGTCTTGACCTCCGTTGGTTGTCGGTCAGAATATCAAGATACTCGTCACTCTGGTGGTAACCGACATTTTTTGAATTGATAATTTTCTTTTTAATTTAGAATAGACTTAGTAACAATTAAACATCGGTGATGCATCTGAGGGTAGTTTATTTCGAAATCAAACCTTTTCTTAACATCAGTATGAAAGGTTAATCCTGGTAAAACAACTGACATAAAAGTAATCTCACAATTAAAAGTTCGACAATTGTAGCCTCGCTTACTGCACCTTAAATCGCAAATAAGCCAACACTTTGCGTAAACATGTTCAACAAACGCTGTTTTCATCATCAATGCATTGGCCTGTGTATTGCTACTTTTTATAGCAGTACATTTTTATTGGCCCCATTTACCCACCTTTTCAGCAATCACTTCTGATGTGAATTTCGCCTCGTTCTCCTGCGTTTGTTGCAACTGCGCGAGCCACTCAATCGAGGTACTTTCCCCGTCTCCCGTTACGTCACCAGCTCTGCGTTTGCCTGTGACGTAAGAGGTTAAGGAGAAAGTTTCACACAGTGCAAACACAAATAACACAATTTAAATCTGTGATTCTACATACATAAGTAACCGTCAAACTTTTGTTTTATTAAAGCTAGCTATATTTATGTCGGGATATTTACACTCAGTTCTCTAAAACATAACACCACCTTACAGCAAATGCAAAATTCAGATAAATTAAACAAACAGTCTATATTAGATGCAAGGGGACTTACTTTCCAATAGGACAGCCACGGTTGAAATCATTTGTTTATTTTGTTCCGCAACGTAGTTGGAGAGTCTCTTCCGTTCCTCATCAGTGAGGATCCGATCTGATCCATCCTTGATGGCACGGAGGAGGCGATCCTGCCTCCAACTCTTCCTTTTCGCTAGGAAGTCCTCAACAGCCTCTTTTAGTTTCTAATTCAGAAGATACAACAATTTATAAATTATAATTATTTTTTAGGTACATAGTGCATTTCTCATCCTTTTTCAGTTTTACAGCCAAATCTGTAACCTTAATTTCGAAAACGACAATTTATTCAGTGAAACAAACTTTTTTAGCTCCTCATTAGGCCTTTTCCGGCATGAAAATGAAAACCAGTTGTTTAAAAGTATTTTTTCGCACAGCTATGAAGGTAGATTACTAAATACTGTAGTGCTTATGTGTTTCAATATGGTTTGTCAAAACAAGAACTACATTTTACACATTACTTAAAATAATAGGTTTGTTTTTTAAATAATCATTTTTTAGATTAAACATGGAAACATGTTAGATCGATCATATTTACACATTCATTATTACTAAACATATTCAGATTTCCCACCTCATCATTCATCTTCTTCGAATTTCTTTCATCTTCTCCTCCTTCGGATGCGAGTAGGATCAACATCAAGGTCTCGCGTTCCTCCTCATGCTTCATCGCAATCGCAGTAAGAAGACGCTCCGCTGGAGGACCTGCGGATGCAAGGGATGAAGTATGTTACGAAAATGAACCAAACAGCAGAAGAGTACGATTATTGAACGATTATTTCGCCATTCTCCTTTGCGCCGCTTTTCCGAGTTTTCCTGATGATAACAACAGCGTTTGTCAAAACGTAGAAAATGTTTTACACCCAAGTATTTGGTTCGTGTTTACTACTGGGACTATTTAAAACTGTGAATTGTGGCAGAAGTGTTTGAGGGAATTTACTAAAAAATCGTTTCTTGTGGATTCGAAGAAAAATCTTTTTTTGTAAAATCGTTTAATTTTTAATTGGTTGCTTTTCATCAAGATGCGATTAACAGAATTATATGACGTTCCCAGTATTTGACACTGTAAAAAATTCGATAAAAATAAAACCATTCGTTCAAACAAATTTCAAATTCGTTAAGATTTCAGACTTTATTTTAAATCACAATTGTAGGATTAAGTTTGAAATTGAAAACCGATTTATTGATTCGAATCGCCTTGAAACCAGATTTAACAATTTAATTACCTGTAATACCATTTTTTTGAAGTTTAAATACCAAAATGTAATTAGTTTCTCAAAGTCAACAAATTTAAACTCGGGATCAAAAACCTCAACTTACAGATTATCATTTATTAATTCAGTCAACACCATTTTAAGAACAAAAAATGTGATATACCTATTTTCGTAGAACCGTTAAATTTTATATTGGTTGTTTTTCATCAACATGCGATTATCAGTATTGTATAATAAGTGCTTCCAATATTGGACACTCTATAAAAAATCAAACGAAAGATTGATTTTAAAAACTTTAATGCTTGCGACAAGTTTTTTGCGTAGCTTGCAACAAGATTAAGTTTGAATAAAAAAAAGTAATTAGTTTCTTAAAATCAACAAATTTGAAGCAGGTGTTAAAAAATTGAACTTTCAGATTCTCATTCACTTTGTCGACAAAACCGAATCGGTCAACATCATGTAAGGAACCAAAAAAAAACAAATCACCTTCAGATTTCTCTTGAGCAATAATCTCAAGTTTCTCCAGAATCTTCTTGGGGTCGGTGAGTGAGGCGACGGCATCCTTCCGCTTCCGTTGAGCTTTCCGAGCCGACAGACGAGCTTTGGCCAAGTCCTGTTGTCTCTTGCGAGATTCCTCGAAGCTGGGATGGAAAGGTAGGAAGTGATTTTTGCCGCGTGAAAATTGTAAAACATTTTGGAAGACTAAACACAGATCTGTTCATAACTCTTGTTAAAAATAAACTGACCCAAATAGTTTTTGAAGGCGACATGCTTAATATTTAACAAACGCTTCGGCAATAACTCGTGTCATTAACACAAAAATAAAGAATGGTGCTTTTTTGAACTATTTGTGTCAGAATATTTTGACAGTAAAACATTTTGTTATTTTTTTCTCCGGTTTTTAAAAAACGAACATTTATATCATAGGTTCGGTCAAGTCGTTACTTATCGCACTAAAGTTTTTTGGGTGACCTTTATATCTCATCGTTGCCATGTTGTTATTATGAATTACCCTACGAAGCACCGTGTTAACTCCGATCAAAGGGAGATCGTCTACACACTAAGACTTAACACGGTCACCATATGGTCCAAGGATGCAGAACCTCTTCTCATACTCGTGTACTTTGATAATAATGTGTTGCAAAAAGTATTTAAAAATATTTGCAACGACACCACACGGAATTAAGTGTTGTTGGATACACTTTCAATGTGTATTTCAGGAAATTAGTTTCTTATTTTCTTGTATTGTGGCTTTTCGACATCTGGGTTTTTATCGTATTCGGCTCAAGCGTCAAGCATAATTTTCCCCACATATGATCTCTACACAAACAATAACATCTTACTTCGCTGACAGAGCGGCCTCGTCTTGCTTCGCCGCTTGGAACACAAGAGCCACTGCGCTATATTTCTCCTCTGCCTCCATCTGGCGGCGATCTCTACGGAGTCTCGCCACCGCTAGTTGGCGTCTTCTCTCCTCGCTGATCGCTTCGTCTTGCCGTCTCAAGCTGGCGAGCAGTGCTTCCCGTTCTGACTCAAGGTTACGATCCAAGGTCAGAAGGACATTCTGAACATAGAAACAAAAAGTTGTGCACAGTCATAAAACACTTTTGGTTTCGTGTTCGATCCCTGTGAAAACCAAGGACCTTGCAATATTTGACTTGATGTGTCAGGTTGGAATTAAGAGCGTGTTTTCTTGTATTGGGAATTATGCACATATAGTCACAAGAGTCAGACGATGTTGCACTTGACGTTAGCTACCATGAATCGATATTCGATAACCTGACACAAAATGCAACGGTTTATAAGGAGTGCCTACATAGGTGGTTTTCAACCTCCTTCCCTCATTTTGTCCAGAATAAGTTTCCACTTCCCAATTTTTCAAAATCTAACTTTTCTTAATTAAAAACATAACTGCCAGACAGCTTGCAATAAATGCAATGTATGTTTGTTTTGATTTTCTCTCTGGCAGCTGTGTTTTTAATTATATCCGTGTATTCGGTTCTGATTTTTTTTTTGCCAGTTCGGCGATGCACGATATACAACAGCGCTTTTTTCAGCTAACAGGTTCAGTTAATTACCAACCCGCTACCCTGTCATTACTCACCATGTGACTAATTACTACAAAGATAAGACCCACTGGCTGCAAAACACCAGTCACAACGAAATACAACCTACATTGTCACACAACAATTCAGTTTGGTAAAGTGAGTACGTAACCATAGCAACCCACCTTCCGGGTCTTCCTCTGCAAGCGCTCCTCATCCTCCAGAGCCTTCTCGATCGCGTCATCCTCCACCGAGAGTCCCTGCTTCTTCCTCTCGGCGATCAACTCGGCGATCCGCTTCTTCAGGTCATCCTGCTGGGAGGCCTTCTGCTCTCCGAACAACCGGGAAACGTCTGTTGTCGAAGTTATAAAATATGAGATATGACGATAACGACGGTAAATTCATAAGTGTTTGTTTTATTTTATCCTCGATGGGCGGAACACATCCATAATACGCAATGCTCATAATGAGTCCAGCTTTTTGCCTCACAGCAGTTTTTAGTCTATCAATCATATGTTTTATATCGGCGAGGTATTTATGTCTGTAGGAGTTAAGCCCCTCAGACCGTTTGAGGAAGTGCACGCCTAAGGCCGGTAAGGAGGACGCCTTTAGATGAAAGTGAGGACGGCTTTTAGATGAAAAGAATGTTTCTGACGAGTTTAAGCTGGCATGCAATCAAGCCTTTGTAACTAAGCTCGTAGAGCACTAGGCCCGGACAGGCTCCTGCTCGCAGCTTGCCTTGCTGAATAGAAATACTTGAACGACCGGCTTTGATTCAGTATTACACCTTGACTGGCGTAAGGTGAGTTGTTTAACGACAAGTCAGGTTTTACACAATTTTTACTTCGGTCCGACATGACATAGACTTGAAAAGTAGTCTAAATAAAACATGACTGTGTAATGGCGATGTCAACAGGAATTGTAAAAATCTTTGCATTACAATTTATTTGCTACCTTCAAGTATTCAGGCAGTTATGGATTTAACTGGGCTACTTTCAATGAAAACAAACCTGCAAAACCATTACCATGTCACAACCTCAACACTGCATCATACCTTAGTTTTTGATACACCATGTAGGTCTCACCTTTTTCATTGATGGCCAACATCCGGAAGAGTTTTGCAACATCGTCGTGTTTTCCTTGTCTCCTCAACTTCTTCTCCTGCATCTTGATCTGTGTGATCCGACGCTGTCGCTCCTGCTCACTGAGACTCCTCCACTCGCTCTCTCCTAACTTCTTCATCAGCGCCTGGAGTTAGGAAAGGATTGTTAGTCTCCCAACAAGATGCAGAGTTACACAATAGAGAATTTCGAATCTTGAAGAATAGGATTCGTTTAGAATTTGTTTGTTTTAACATCAAAAAAGACATGAAAGAAGTGCACAAAAAAAAATTTCGAATCGTTTCCTCAGTCAGTTTAAACTTACCTCAGCCAGCAATTTATCCTTGAGGAGATCATATTTATCCTCGAGCGCTCTCAAAACCTCCTCTTCTTCCTCTTTCCGCTGGTGGGCGTCCTCGAGTCCCAGCAACGAGCCGGCCACGTTGTCATGCCAACCGTCGACGCGGGCCTGGCGCTGTACCAGGGCAAGTTTGCGGAGAGCCACCGGGGTCTGTAGGAGCAAACTGGTGTTGAAGTGCGCAATAATAAAAGTTAAAATACGTTATTAAATCCCTAAACCAAAAGGACAATATATCGAATTCCTTTAAAGGAGGATGTTTGGGAGTTTATTGTTGCCTTCTGTCATATGTGCGTTTGAAACTCTCGAAAAAGTAAGACAACAAATAAAAACAGGTTCTATTTGAATTAGGAACGGACGATTTCGTGTTTAGGGCAAAAAGTGTGTTCCTAAAATTTACATTGACTAATTGATATTCAGTAAAAGACAAAAAAATTCGCATGTTTTAGTTCGAAATTTGATTCAGCGAAAATAAACTTCACCTTTTCAAGCAGCCCGTCAAGCAGAACGTTTTCCTCATTTCTCTGAACATTTTGCAGATCAGCCAGAATATAAGCTTGCATGTCGGCTTCGGTCAACTTCCTGCTGATGGAAAGTGAAGAAAGCTGGAGAGCCGACGCTTCCTACGTCACAAAACGCAAGGATTTGCATTAAATGTGTTACGCGATCACAAATTAACGGAAGCCACTGGTTTAGGCAAACTGAAGCATTGCGCTGACAACATTGGTTACCCAGCGTTATATGCAGGAATAAAAATTACCTTGAGAATTTCCATCTGCTCTTCCCGCGTTTCCACTAAAGTTTGCGGATCTTCGTTCCGCCACTGTCTCCGCATTTCCCGCAAATCCTTCACTCTTTCCCTCCTTTCCGCAGAGCTGCTCTTGTCCGCCCTCTTGCGGATATCGCTTTCCGGTTCGGTGTTTTCCAGAATCTACAGGCGAGGTTGAAAGCGTTAATACTACACTGCAACTGAGACCGATGGCTTTGTATTTATAAAAATTAAGCCAGCGCTTGTGGCAAGCAAATGTCAATCAATTAACAAGCATCAAAATAAGCAACTCACGCACGCGATAAAATAGCTTTGGGCCAAACAAAGTTATACAGGGTCGAATTTGCGTTTATTCTTTGCATGTAGAAGTTGTAAACTTGAACATTTGTTTAAGAATAAAATTTTCAACGGTGTATCAACATAGTTGCCTATAAAAGTAAAATCGTCCTTACTTTTTAATCTCTGCCAAATCACGCCCTTGCGTACTCAATTTTTAACCTCAATGTTTAATCTCTGTGTTTAACGCTGTTTTTGGCGTACTGTGACGTCATACCGACATGACGTAACAGGCTTATCCGAAATTACGAGTTTTACAACTCTGTGACGTCACCTGTATGAGCGTCTTCCTCNCGTCACCTGTATAAGCGTCTTCCTCTCATCCGCATGTTTTGCCTCCATTTCGCGCAACACCGCGTCAGCAAGCACTGTGACGTCATCGGTGGTTAGGTTCAGCTCGGGGAGATCCCCTTCCTTCTGTTGGCGAACGGATCAGATTTGTTAGCAAACATATCCATGATACTTAGAGCAAGAAAAAGTTAGGGGGTTCAACCGGGGTGAACTGACCCCCTAGACCATGTGGTGTAAAAATTTTTCGACGCAGGAGTTTGACAAACATTGTTTGCAAACATTAAATATCCCCGATTTATGTGCAATTTTTTATCACCACGACCACTTAAACTACGATTTACGACTTAAAATTTAAACTATGATTGTTTAATTATTCGAAATGACGACCGATGATAAAAATTGAGCTAAATGTGTTTTACACAAAAATGCGGACATCAACTTTTCTTTGGGAAGTTGGGGCAACCAATCAGGTCAAGTACATGAGGGAAACTGACCTCCGAAATTCCCGCCTCCTTGCGACGTTTGTACGCTTCGAGGCGCTCGCGAGCTAACGCTAGTTGGCGCTGTTTCTCCTTATCCATCCTGCAAGCATATGACTGTTAAACCGAAAGGTCAAAGTGAAGCAGTCAACGGCAGAAAAATGAGCAGCTTCGAGGCAAAAACGTCATATTAGCGATTGAAACAAAGTAATGACAGCAAAAGACGACATCACAGAAATTATAAACACAGACAAATAAAAACAATAGAAATCGCACTTACACGTTGTCATGACTACGCGAGAGCGCAAGCAGATGAGCGATGGATGAGAGGTCGTTCTCTCTACGGAGTTGACGCTCCTGCAGTCGAAGTTTGGCGAGTTGAGCTTGTCGCTGTTTGTCAGCTTCAGCTCTGTGACGTCACAAACAATACGTTGTCAATTTAAGTTAATTAAAACTGACGTGCTTTGTACCATTTTTATCAACTTCATTTAAACGCAAAACGGAAATATAGGATAGATTTAACTTGAAATATGAATTGAGTGACCTGCCTTCAAAGCTAATTTAGTTATTCTTGCATTATTGATTAAAAAGTTACTTAACATTCACATCGCCTGAATGGAAAACCAGTTTTTGCCATTCATCACAAGTTACCCAACCATACACCTCACAATCCAAACTTACTGGTCTCTGGCTTGTTTGAGTGCAAGCAGCAACGCGTCTCTTTCAGCGTTAAGATCCCAAGCGAGTCCCTCCAACACGTTCTTCCTTCTCTTCTTCTCCTGCTCCTCAAACTTAACTGCTTCCTCCTGGAAGAGTTCCAGAGCGTCCACTTTCGACATTCCTGTCAAAAAACGTTAAAACTTGCATTGCCACAAGTGTCACCGAATGCCATGAATACAACAGCCGTGAAACCGAGTCATTCCGGCTTAAAGGAAAGCAGTCATGGGTTCGAACCCCACCGCAAGAGAGATTTTGCCTGACCGGGTAAATGATTTGTACACATGAGTGTATCACTGACCAGAATAACCGCTTTGTGACAGATGCAAGTGACGAATAAGGGGTTGAAAAGAATTTGTATATGCTGCCCGCCATAAAAAGATAGTGAATTTGTCCAGTTTTAAACTAAAGAATTTTTTTGAAAATCCGTTCTTTTAATTTTAAAACTGTAAGTTATGTTGATGGTGTTGTTGAAACCATGTTGTTACTTTTATTTGCGCCTTGATAAGTTTCTATTCCGTACAAACTTCTACACAACTACTCAAAAACATCTGTTTACATTTCCTCCGAGTTCGTTTTTTTGAATTAATCCGTACCATTAGCCATCCTCTGTTGTTTTCTTTTTATTCTCTCGGCGTGATCCGCCTTCCGTCTCTCGTCCGCGTCGCCTAGCAACAGTGACATCAAAGCCTTCTTCTCCTCATCCGTCAACCCGTCGCCCAGCAAGGCAAGTGCGTCGTCATAGTGACCAGCTACCATCAACTCCTTAACACTGGATGAGAGGTGCGCGATTTTCGCTTCACGCTCGTCACGTGTCATTTTTGCCCAATCATCTTCGCCGACCTGGAGAACAAAAAACATAGAAATAATATACACTTTTGAAAAATGATGACGTCATATCCGATGACGTAATGCAGTTAAATCGTCTCACCTTGAGGGGGAGGACTCTGGCAGCGATGGCGTCGATGATCGCATCGAATTTGCTTTTCAGAGCGTCCACGATCTCGCTGTTGGGGTTTCCCCCGAAGTCGGCGGTCAAAACTGATTCCGGCACGTTGCGGGACTTTCCCGACTTGAAGAGCGAAACAATCCGCTTTTGCTCGTTCACGAGCTCCTCGTTTGACTGTGAAGAAAGTTTTGTTGTGTTTAAGTTAGATACGAGCGCCAAGTGCAACTTTATATGATGGCCGAGTGTTTACAGCATCGCCGTAGCTAGGAGGGCAAAAGCCCCCCCCCCCAAAATCTCTAAGTTGTACACCAATTTAGCTTACCCCTAAAATAAATATACTTGCTTTAAATCCACAAATATTTGGCCACCAGCAAAATTTTTTAGCTGGCCGCGTTAAGTTTACACATGCCTTGTGCTCGTAAGGTTGTGGGTTCTAATCCCGGCCGAGTTGCCTGCATTTGTGCAGCTCTGTTAATTAGTTGATTTTCCGACATATTTGATTTATATGGAATTACTTTTTCGGTTGAACATATCAAAGTCAACTGGATGGGAGCAACGCTATTTCTTGCTCAATTCACATGGGGTCGAGGCGATTGCGCTAACCCACTGCTACAGGGGCTACCTTAGGCATTAAGAGAGCTATTTGTGTCGCTTTTTACTGAATTAACCACAGCCACCTACCCTATTTGATCACTATTTCAACGCAAAGAAAGTTATGTGTTTCATGGACGACTGCTATAGAGCGCTACTCTTGTAAAATCAGTATTGTAGCAATATATTGATTGCATCGCAAAAATGTGTTATTTGTTGTTTCTTTGGATCACAGGGGACACATAGAGAGATAAAAGAGCCTCAAGCGACTCTTGGGGCGCATGTTGTCGACCAAAATGGATACAATTTCTACTTTTTGATTCATTTATTGGTGAATTTCTTAACACAACAACTTCTTACCATATCCGGCATCTTGGAGGATAACTTCGCCTCTTCGGCGTCTTGTATTTGTTGAAGTTCAGCGAGCAAAGCAGCGTCCAAATCACCGCGACTCTTTAGCTCCTCCTCACGGATGCTCATACCCACTTGGCGGTAGAAAGCAGCGTCCGCTAGGTGGCTGTAGTGGTCTTGAAGAACGACTGCTCAGAAATAAACAAGATTAAAGGTTTTAGGAAAAACTACCTGCCTGGCTGCGTACATTGTTGATCAAAAACGTTTAAAGCAAAGACAAAACAAAAAAATATTAAGGAAAAAGTTTAATTGGTTGGTATAATAAGAGTAGTTTGGTCATTTTTACGTTTGCCAAGGTGACATTGAATTCTACAAAGATAATGTTCTCCATTTATTGCCCAATGTTGTAAAACCACACTTTGGAAAGCGGGCGATGTGATATTTAAAAATAAAGGTTTAAGATAATGTGGGATTTCAACCCACAACCTCTCGACTTCCACTCACCTTCGCCACGAGGAACTTGAGCGCTTATTTCGGTCAATCGATGGCGAATCTGAATTGTTGAAATCTTTTCTTTCTGCTCGAACGGATCGCTCATCTTCTCGAGCGCATCGCTCATCCACGATCGTTCCCAGTTAAAAAAAGCGTGCAACTTTTTCAGGACGGCCTCCTGTGGAAATTTGGTAAAAATAAACATTGGCATCGTTTATAGTTTTGCCACTTGCACGTCCTCCCATATCCCCAGCCCTAAATCAGCACTGTCATTTATACACACTTTCCGACAGTTGCGCTTTTAAAAAAGCAGCTCGTCTGTATTTCATGATCCTAAATTTACATTTTTCTAACAGCAGCATTGGCCTTGCCGCCATCGACCGTGAATCAGCGCATTGCGATGCACTTTGTCAGTTAACCCCAACCCTGCTTCGCATTTCTTCCTTTCAAGCCGTTGCATTAACTTTTAAGTGAAAGCAAGTTTTATCAAAACATCAGTTGAGTTACAATTCACTATCGTACGATGGGCGTCAGTTTTTCAAACTATGTCTGGTAGTAACAGTTACAAAGAGTCAATACAAAAAGATAATCCAACCTCCATGATGTCTCGATCCTCCACATCCACAATCTTCCCATCTTCCTCAGTGAACTCCACTAGCTTCCCTGATCTCTTTTTCCTCATCTCCTCCAACCTCCGGCGCGCAAGATCACGCTGTCTCTCTTTATCGCTCTTTAATCTGTCAAGTCAATTGTTTTCTCATGTAATGTTGAGGATACCAATATATGGTGAAAATTGGGCAGATAAAACGGAATCAAATTTTGTCATTTATGGTATAAAAAGGATCCATGGAAGTAACTTGGGCAAAATTTTCCGTAATAATGGCTATGACGTTTCTACTCACATGATAATTTAAGGAGTTTTACTGCTGATGATGTAAATTTATTTTTATTTTTTTCTATTTAGTTTCAAACCACCTTGCTGTTCAGGGGGGCGGTACAAGAAAAACGGTTGGTACAGTGATTCAGAGAGACAAAAATAAGCACAATGACGTCACGGGGAATTCCCTTCTTCCCACTTTCATGTAAGCAACACACCAATATAATAGCACCTCTCTCTGTTCTTTGCTTCCCGGTCAATAAGGCCGCTGACAAGAGCAGCTGATTCGTATCTTTCCTCTTCGATAGCTCTCAACCTTGCCTGACGCAGCCGCAGGAGTTCCCGTTGTCTTTCCTTCTCGCTTAAGTATCTGTTAGAAATATGTTATCTTCTGTTATGTCGTCGAGATGTCAGAGTGCTTAGCTTAACGGCCTTGTGCTCCAATGGTTGTTGGTTCTAATCTTGTCTCGGGGGTTGGTTTTTTAAAGGTGTGATTTACCCAAACACATTTTGAAAAAGACGTTAGATTTTTACCACAAAACTATGCACTATTGCGTCATTAGCCCGTACAAATGGTAATTTTTGCTTTTGTTGACGTAAAACAATGTAAATATATGCCAACAACAAACTCATACAAAACCAGTTTTGTGATGACAAAATGGAACAATTAATACCAGTTAGAAGTTACAACGTAGTACCAAGAAATATACGTTAACTTTGATAAGAGTGAAGCATATACAGAGGCATATTTCCTTCTGAAATCTGACCCATAGCATTCATACTGACCAACGACAACAACACTCTTATATGGTATTTCTCACAATATATTACTCCACAAAAGACTTACAAGTCATCCTGGCCATTGAGCAATCTCATCAATGCATCCCGCTCATCTTCAAACCTGGATGTAAGATCCACGAGAGGATTGTTGATTCCTGACTCCTCCTCCTCCGAATTTTCTTCGTCTTCTTCAGGGATCGCGTCTCCTGGTAACATCACTTAAAGTTGAAAATTGCACATTTGGGGGCCTGTGGGTCGACCGGGGTAAAAAGATACAGTGCAGAACTTCGGACGCTCTTTTCAATGTTTAAATTTTGAATTTGGACAATCCTTTCTTGAGCAAAAGTGAGAAAAAAATACATAAAAAAGTCAAAACCCTAATAGAAATGCGGTCCTTAATAACGTGAGTCCCATAATAACAGAGGCATAAGAAAAAACAAGATTTGAACAAAATTATTTTACTATTGTTTCAAATCCTGGACAACAAATGCCCATTTTCCCACCTAACTCGTCTTTAGACCATCACAACTACTTCAAAAATAAGTAAGATTTTTACCAGGATAAAGTTAGGTTCGTGCTGTGGACACAAAGTCGTATCCACTTTGAAACAGGAAAAACGTACCAAACCAAACCAATCTACTACAACAAAAATCGACACGTTTCAATTTCAAAAGTAAGTCCTGAGCTGTTTCTTAGGGTTTCTGTTGCAAAAATATGATTTCTGAAATTACGCAGTTTCACTCAACACAATATGAGCATCGAACTCCGCACAGCAAAACCGGCAATGAAAGTTAGCTATTTACGAGTTTTTAACTATGACTCCCTCGTGGACGCCGTGCAATTAGTTTCACATTTACCATAACATTGTGTCTGAACAAACAATAAGACAACATCTGTTTTAAACTTACTGTTACAATTAACAATGAAGTGTCGCATGAATATAATCTAACACAGTAATATCACAAATTTTAAAATCAACAGATGTGTTTTTAAACAACTGGTAAGAAATTCGAATAAAGCTAAATTCTGATAGATTAACCCCAAATAATTTTGTGGACAATAACCGTGACAGCAACTAGCAAGAAAATGCATTTACCTGTTTAGTATTCTTCTAAACTTTCTTCAAATAGCTTCAAGGTAAGCTTTCTGTGTCAAAATGCTAGTTAACAGCCTCGACTATTCTAGGTGTCTGAAAACAAAAGCTCTGCTCGACTGATCCGACATCTTTTCATGAGTTCAAGTACAAAAGACATCTTTTGTACGGGAACACAATTATTCTTTCACTACCAAACTGCCACTCTTGTCAGCATTGCGCCTTTCATTAACTTTATTTTATAAGCGAGAATATATTTACCGCAATAATATCTGTTCACTGTCGTCTATTTCAAAGCTAAAATTGGTAAACATGGCAGTAAATATTTTGTGTTTAGTAAACATCGCATAAAAAAATGTTTGGTTTTTTATGTTATTTTAAAAGCGTTTTTTTTATTTTGGTAAACGTCATACTACAAAAGACAGGTAAGTACGTTAAACTTAAAACTGACCGAACTGTATACAGCCTTGCAGAGTAAGCAACTTCCCCCATCTAGCACTTGCAGCTTAATTGGCTAGCTGGCAAATAAACTTGAATCACGAATGCTGTATATTGTCTGACTCCTGTGCACTGTATTTCCCCAAACTGAGTAAACAAACATTGTACATAACCTAACGGGGAACGACTCACTTGGTCCACACCTAAAGCTTAACCTCCCAATAGGCAAAACAACTTAGGGGCTAAGTAACATGTTTACTTCTTAGTTTGACACGGCGCCTAATAATAAATTCCTGCGCTTCTGGTTTCAATAGTTTTTTAATCCGAGAATTGTCGGGTTTGGCTCTGAATGACTAATGGACGGCTCATACGAAGCTGTTTTCGTCTTAAGTTGCTAAGCAACGTGAAAATGTTTTACGGATCTTAGGTTGATCATCGCTGTAACAATTGTTGTAATTATGAGAGCAGAGTACTTTGTAGTTTAAAGCGTTGAACGGGCCTTACATTTTTTGCGGCCACACAAGTATATCGCCTAGTAATGAAAGTGTTCGTTTAATTCATTTACATTGGTGGGCAAATCAAAAGTCTAACTGACCACATTAGTACACCCTTAAGCAGTCTGCTTTGCTGATGTTTACATAGAAAACGTATTCGTTATTTAAGGTTGGCTTTATCGGGTTCCACTAGATTGGAAAATTAACTCTACAATTCTTGCTAAGAGACACACAAGGGGCTGAGACGGGGTTAGAACCCATAACTTTTAGCGTGACCACTCGGCTATCAAGGCTTGTGCAAGAAAAGGGAACTTTCGGGAACTTGGTTTTAAGCATACAAATTTATGTAATGACCTGATATTCATATTTTAAGACCATCACTAGGTCCTAGACACAGAAAATAAACGTTCGTTAGTACGTCAGTGTATCGTTTTTATTATCCCAACAGAAAACAGAAAGAATACAAAATTGTGAATTTGAAATGCAAGTTTTTACCTCTTTTTCTTGCCTCCAGTCTCTCTCTTAATCTCCTCTCGTATTCTTCCCGACTTAATCCCATCAAACCCTTCAGCTTCTTCTCATTGGCAAACGCGTCGCCCAGAAGTTTGGCGATTTCGTCGTACTTCCCTGGGTTTAAAATGTTTGATGCAAAGTAAAGTTGAAATTGAATGTTGATACGTCTACATAGTCAACGTAAGTAAAGAAAAGATGTTAATATTCATGCTGGGACTATGTTGTCTCGTGACATTATATTACACAACAGGGTGCGGGCAATTATTTTTCCATTGGGCCACATGAGAATCAAAATATTGTGGAAGGGCAGGCCAAAAGACTTAACTCAAGTCTGCACAGTTGTATTTCTTTATGAAAAGCAGTAAATCACATTGTTTTGACAAGCTGGTAAGTGTACATGTTATGTCCAAGCAATAATAAAGTAAGGTTGCCTTGCAAAATGTCATTCATTCAATTGGTTTGTTTTGTAATTTCAAACTGGCTTGAAGTTCAAAGCCTTAAACGGGCCGGTCAGAGTCAATCAAAGGGCCGTATGTGTGGCCCGTTCATGCTCAGGTATGGCCAGGTTCGTAAACCACACTTCATTTCCAAAAACGATTCAAAAACAATCTCGACTTTATTTTACAAGAATTTTGCAATAAGTCACAACTAGTTTTACATGTTTTTCTTAAAAAAAAAATATGACTAGATGCGCAAGACAATGAACCGGGAAACTTTTGGGAAATTGATCAACATCAGGAAAAAATAGATATTTATGTGTTAAAGGTGAAACCGTTCTTATAATCGAAAATCAACACGATACGACTACTATTGGAGGAACAGACTATCCATATTCATTTTTTAAATTTTTCCACTCACCTTCTCTTCTTAATCTCCTCTCCTCCATCTTCAACTTCATCAAACGAGCTTGCCTCTCCCGTTCGCTCATCCGACGCCACTCATCTTCCCCCAGTTGACGCATGAGCGCTTCGATCAGCACTTTGTCGCGAAGTGCGTCGTATTTGTCTTCCAATGCCTGTAAGGTTGANAACTTAAAACTGACCGAACTGTATACAGCCTTGCAGAGTAAGCAACTTCCCCCATCTAGCACTTGCAGCTTAATTGGCTAGCTGGCAAATAAACTTGAATCACGAATGCTGTATATTGTCTGACTCCTGTGCACTGTATTTCCCCAAACTGAGTAAACAAACATTGTACATAACCTAACGGGGAACGACTCACTTGGTCCACACCTAAAGCTTAACCTCCCAATAGGCAAAACAACTTAGGGGCTAAGTAACATGTTTACTTCTTAGTTTGACACGGCGCCTAATAATAAATTCCTGCGCTTCTGGTTTCAATAGTTTTTTAATCCGAGAATTGTCGGGTTTGGCTCTGAATGACTAATGGACGGCTCATACGAAGCTGTTTTCGTCTTAAGTTGCTAAGCAACGTGAAAATGTTTTACGGATCTTAGGTTGATCATCGCTGTAACAATTGTTGTAATTATGAGAGCAGAGTACTTTGTAGTTTAAAGCGTTGAACGGGCCTTACATTTTTTGCGGCCACACAAGTATATCGCCTAGTAATGAAAGTGTTCGTTTAATTCATTTACATTGGTGGGCAAATCAAAAGTCTAACTGACCACATTAGTACACCCTTAAGCAGTCTGCTTTGCTGATGTTTACATAGAAAACGTATTCGTTATTTAAGGTTGGCTTTATCGGGTTCCACTAGATTGGAAAATTAACTCTACAATTCTTGCTAAGAGACACACAAGGGGCTGAGACGGGGTTAGAACCCATAACTTTTAGCGTGACCACTCGGCTATCAAGGCTTGTGCAAGAAAAGGGAACTTTCGGGAACTTGGTTTTAAGCATACAAATTTATGTAATGACCTGATATTCATATTTTAAGACCATCACTAGGTCCTAGACACAGAAAATAAACGTTCGTTAGTACGTCAGTGTATCGTTTTTATTATCCCAACAGAAAACAGAAAGAATACAAAATTGTGAATTTGAAATGCAAGTTTTTACCTCTTTTTCTTGCCTCCAGTCTCTCTCTTAATCTCCTCTCGTATTCTTCCCGACTTAATCCCATCAAACCCTTCAGCTTCTTCTCATTGGCAAACGCGTCGCCCAGAAGTTTGGCGATTTCGTCGTACTTCCCTGGGTTTAAAATGTTTGATGCAAAGTAAAGTTGAAATTGAATGTTGATACGTCTACATAGTCAACGTAAGTAAAGAAAAGATGTTAATATTCATGCTGGGACTATGTTGTCTCGTGACATTATATTACACAACAGGGTGCGGGCAATTATTTTTCCATTGGGCCACATGAGAATCAAAATATTGTGGAAGGGCAGGCCAAAAGACTTAACTCAAGTCTGCACAGTTGTATTTCTTTATGAAAAGCAGTAAATCACATTGTTTTGACAAGCTGGTAAGTGTACATGTTATGTCCAAGCAATAATAAAGTAAGGTTGCCTTGCAAAATGTCATTCATTCAATTGGTTTGTTTTGTAATTTCAAACTGGCTTGAAGTTCAAAGCCTTAAACGGGCCGGTCAGAGTCAATCAAAGGGCCGTATGTGTGGCCCGTTCATGCTCAGGTATGGCCAGGTTCGTAAACCACACTTCATTTCCAAAAACGATTCAAAAACAATCTCGACTTTATTTTACAAGAATTTTGCAATAAGTCACAACTAGTTTTACATGTTTTTCTTAAAAAAAAAATATGACTAGATGCGCAAGACAATGAACCGGGAAACTTTTGGGAAATTGATCAACATCAGGAAAAAATAGATATTTATGTGTTAAAGGTGAAACCGTTCTTATAATCGAAAATCAACACGATACGACTACTATTGGAGGAACAGACTATCCATATTCATTTTTTAAATTTTTCCACTCACCTTCTCTTCTTAATCTCCTCTCCTCCATCTTCAACTTCATCAAACGAGCTTGCCTCTCCCGTTCGCTCATCCGACGCCACTCATCTTCCCCCAGTTGTCGCATGAGCGCTTCGATCAGCACTTTGTCGCGAAGTGCGTCGTATTTGTCTTCCAGCGCCTGTAAGGTTGAAATTGACAGTGTGTTGTCAGTGACAGAAATTCAAATAGTTTTTGCATAATAAATCTGTCAGGGGGCGTCCGTCCCTGGCAGGCGGGCCCGCGTGTAAACCTGACTTTTACAGTTTATAACGACCAGTCAACTGAACGCAAAACCATAAGGTAGTGACATCATCAACTTGGCAACTTGGCAAAGTCATTGACATTCTAAGGTACTTAACATCCCGACTTAGCATCTTCATTGTCTGTTAAAGATATATGTGCAAGAAGACCAGCAGATAAAGTTAAATATGTACCAACAAATAGATAGTTACTCTTACCATAACTAAAGCCACACTTTATTTCATATTCGTTTTTTTTGCAAAGAATTTTTACCAACCTGCAATAAATGATCATCATCGGCCAGTCCTTCATACTTGCACAACACAGCAAAGATATTCTCACACGTATCCATGTGTGTTTTGACGTCATCCGATGGTGACGATGAACCCTGATCGTCAACCTATGTGAAGGCAACAACATTTGCTTCGTGTGCAACGTTTGTGCACATGATTTAGGCCAATGGTTGAAGGAATTTGATGAGTTAAGCGGAGGAATTTAAAGCACAACCCTGACTAATAAAGTTAAATGTATGTTATCACACCAATTATAGACCTCCTTTCGTTCAACTAAGGTTTTGTGTTTACAGAATTACCGTAACTGTAAACACGCAAGGATGCTGTAAATATTTTTAACTCCGAAATCTTACTTTAGTCACACGTTCAAACCACTTGATGGCGTCCTTGAGCTGCTCCTCTTGAAGGTCGGCAAGCAGGGAAATCCCCACATCTTCGTCACTCGCTTCACCCGCTAGTTGGCGCAGTATGTCCTGGCGGGAAACGTGTTTAAGGGCTGACGCTTCCTCCAAGAGTGAGAACAAGTCTTCTCTACCGTCTAGATGAGATACAGATATGACAAAGATCAAACAATAGCAGAAGCCGCAGGCGGCGCGCGGTCTGTACAATGCCCAGGTGTGGTTCAATACAATACGCACAGGTACTGCTCTCGTAACTTAACGCAGCTTGAATTTGTTTCATACTCTTTGCCCAGCCAATACCTAACTATGTTACATTACAAAATCCACAGCCAATAAAAGTAACCTCGCGATGAAAGATGTCACCCATTTTTGCTTTGCAGTCTCGGCAATAACACTGAGTCACCTCTCGCCACTCCGTATTACGATGTCAAAACTACAGCCCAAAACATTTGGCATAACGTTTGTTGGATATTTTTGCCAGTGTAGCAACTATAGCATAAGAACGTTATTTTCTGTGTGTGTAAAAGTCGGTGTTGGCCGAATCGTAACAAATTATGCGGCCGAAACCGAATCTTCGTCAGAATCGCTGATTCGGCCAACCGACGCTTCGGTATATCACACTACTCCTAATGCTCAGCTCGAGAAGAAACAAACGGGCGCCACACTTCTTTGACTTTGCAGATAAATTAGCACTCGACAGTTACGCATCTTTCAGTTTTGTCAGCAGCTTTTCACCGAACTCAATATAACTACTTGCACATCGCAACACAAACCCTCCGTTCCAATGTCCAGCTTTCTTCTCTTGACGTTGATCTCCGCCAATCGCGCAGTTCGCTCATCTGACGTCATCAGTGACGAAGCTTCACGCAGTTCTTGGGCAGTGACGTCAGATAGAAGGTTGCGGAACTTTGTCCATTCGGTCGGGTAAGAATTTGACAAAAGATGCAGAGCTGATGTGGCTTTGTGGTTGGTCAGGTCTGGAAGAATGCGAATGTTAAAGGGAAACCGACGAAAATAATACGTTTAAAGGGATCCGGCAACAAAAAATTGAAACATATTGTCTACCAACTTTTGTATCACCTGTATTTCACTCAGGACAAAACTGGTGACAAAGCTCGCATAGTATTAGTAGTTGTCACCTTTAGGGAACAAATATTTTTGTCCTAAGATCTTTCCCAGGGGCTGCAACGATGCTGAATCATTAGGGTTGGTTATAAAAACACTACATTGCATTTATAACATTCAAAGTCTCAAGAAAGACAATGGTTTTGATATTTCAAAATGAGAACAATAATTTCTCTTCCAGAAATTGTAGCAGGGGTGCAAGAACTGGGTAGTGATTTCCGACAAGAAAAATGCTGAGGATCACTGATGTAGTCGAATAAATTTAGATTGTACCACGTGGTTGTGGATATGGAGGCTACTCACCGAATTCTTGGAAAGGTTTCTCGTTGAACGGATTCTCAAGTTGAGTCCTTTCCTGTGCTGAACGGACATGACGACGTAAATCCTGTCGCAACCTAATTGGAAACAAATATTAACTGGTGTCCACAAACTTAATCAACCCATTAGTTGCTTTGGATTCTTTTAAAATCACAACAAAAGTGAAAATATCCACAACAAAGAAAAGTTTCACACAATTCGTTTATAACAGTGGTGTTCAACTTTGTGGTAATTACATGGTTAGCAGGTGGGAAAAACATGCACCTGTCAGCTGAAAGTAGAGTTGTTTTATTTTGAGTATGTCAGAACAAGCAAAATAGATAATTGCATTTTGGTAGGTTGTTGGAAATATACATCTGATTTAAACAGAAATGGGTAGTGAGGGGAAAAGGTTTAACAATCACTGGTTTAAAACCTTTTAACCCCTAATGCCACCAGCTGAAAGTAGATTTTCACTTACTTTGCTTTCATATCTTTGCCCAACCAATATCTATCCAACGTCACCAGATCAACAGCCGATGACGTAAATGTGACGTCACTATCGATCAATGATGTCATCCATTTTTGCTTTGCAACCTCGGCGAGGGCACATGCGCCCGGATCTGCAGATGACGTAACAAATTCTGACGTCACACGTATTTCGTCATCACATCGGCGTTCCAAATCGGTGACGATGTTGAGCTCTTCATGG